>JANHGB010021309.1:0-18762 GCA_026283785.1 Coracopsis vasa | reverse complement strand
CTCTCTTGACACAAGTCTACAGCGCTAGTGCAATTTCCTCCTTTTTAAGGGGATACAATATCCCCAGTCGCTCTTTCCCCTTGCAGATGAATAGGTAGTTCATTTATCAGTCTCTTAGTATTATCACATTAATCTATGCATATTAGAGTCCAAGACTCTTGCACATTTCACAGTTTCAAGGGCTAGCCACGTTGCTATCAAGTTTGTTAGCAGCCTCAGCTTAAGTAAAACTCTACTTTCTGTCTCTCTGTCCCATTTTCCATGTCATTTGCAGGACTTGTTCCCTTGTGATGCTTATCCCAGGATTATTTTATATTTCAAACAATCTTCCTGACTGTGACTAATTTTGTCACAGTAGTAGAATTTACCACAGTTGCTTCTCTGCTTTTTCTGACTGCCAGCTTCCTGGTTTAAACCAAACTTAACACTTCTTTCCAACCACTTCAAACACCATGAAACATGAGAATCCTTCTTTTCCATCCAGCTTGGCACAGTCCCATGCTTACAGCATCAACCATGATGGGGTCCCTTTCTTTTGCAGGAGTTTCCTCTTCTCTTGCCAGTGCAAGCACTGTGATGAATATCACACGTTCCTAAAACTAGGCTTGTCAAGACTCCCAAGCTGAGCTCTACAGCCTGCTTCCAGCTACATTTGCCAGCTAAACTATGCTGCAATGCCTCTGTCACTCCCTAGTCCAGTACACTAAGGATCAGGCTGGCCTAATCCTGACCCACTCATCCCTGTGCAGAGTCAAGCTGGTCATGTCACACTGCAATATAGAATCATAGAATCACAGAACAGTTTGGTTTGGAAAAGGCCTTAATATCATCCAGTTCCAGCCCTCTGCCATGGGCAGGGACACCTCAAACTCGACCATGTCACCCAAGCCCCATCCAACCTGGCCTTGAACACTGCCAGGGATGGAGCATTTACCACTCCTTTGGGCAGCCTGTGCCAGGGCCACACACAGTCAAACACTCAAACAGATCCCACCACAGCACAAGCTCCCCAAGTGTCTTTCCCCAACCATGTACTTTGCACTGCTGGGCATATGTGCTGCTGCTCAGTCAAACCTTGCAAGAAACTGAGTTGACTCCTCATGAATCAGGAAAAAGTATTCTGCTGATGCTCAAGTTCTGAGCAGCAAAAGCTGAGCATTTATTAATTGGTCCAATATGAGATGCCCCATATACTTTGTTTATATGGATACATGGAGAGCACAGAGCTGCTCCCATCCTCTCTTCTGGGTGGGCCACTTCTCTCTTCTAGCAATACACTGAATCTGGTCAGTATCACAAAGAGGTAACCAGTCTATCCTACCGTTAGAGCTCAGCCTGAAGAGATGTGAATACGTGAACATTTTCAAAGAATGAAAAAGGAAGTGGCTTTGATTTTCTAATCAAGCATTGATTGCCTAATGTCACTAACATTGAACATAAGGGTGGTTTTTCAACCTTAAACAGTTCTTTCTTATTCAAGCAGTCAGCTCTAGTCAATAGATGAGAAAAAACAAGGACTGACGAGTTTATACCAAGAACAAAATAAAAGACCATATCATACACAGGCTGCTAAAAACTCCATTCTTTTCTCTGTAAGTGGGAATTCTAGTTGAAAAAGGATTTCAGATTTTGTGCCTGTGTGAATTAGAATTGACTTTCTTACCCGCAGAGCCCTTTTTATGCAGGGTTAAGTAACTAACAACATAATTTGCCTTTTCTCTGATCAAAGTTTAATCAAACAGTAACCATGGGGATGTGAAGATGTAAAGGCAGAAAAATCAAACACCATGCATAATACCTCTTAATAGAGGTTCAGCAACCATAAAAATAAATAGGCTGTCACTGTTTCTAGGTTCCTTGATCCAAACAGATGAAAACACGAGATTTTATCTGTATCACTAATGTCAGAAGATTTCAACTAGAAGATTACCTGGGCACGTGATGTTATTAAAACAATTATTTCTGAGTACTTGCTGTGTTTTCCTGGAGGAGGAAAAGGTGCTTCCCATTTTTCATTTCATGCCCCAGCTCCATCAAAAATAAATACAATCATTTATTAAGGATAGAGGTTTGAGTTACAGATAGGACGAGTTCTAAAGGAAAACATCTCCTTGCTGCTTTAGGAGCTGGGACTGATAAGCTGCCCTCACTTTTGCCACACAAACACATGTAGAAACGTAGAAATCTGCAAGCTTCACACTGAAAACAGAACCACAGACTCAGCAAACAAACAGCACATAATTATTTGCTCAATTACCTTCAGAGCACAACATCCTGTTACCCTTGAGCTGGCCAGGGAAGGACAGTGGGGCTCAGTTCTGATTTCTTACGGTATTTTCTTCCATCTGTTTATAACATTGCCAAATCTTGGCAGGACACCACAGGGACAGCAAATTCCTTCCCACTTCAAAGCATTAAAAAAAAGGTTAAATTTTAACATGCACAAAATAATGTGTATTCCCCAAGTAACACCTAAAAAAACCTCAAACCACAGTGACTGGGAATTTTTCCAAAACTCCTTGGTCTGAACCTGGTATCTGGTGTGGAAAATCACAGTCCAAATGATTAGGAATTGTTAGAAGCAAGTGAAAACAGCTTTTCCCCAAAGGAAAGCATTGGGCAGCCTTGCTGATAGGTAGTGCAACAAGTTCTGCATGAAATAATAATAAAAGGAGAATAGCAAGTAAATAACACTTCCATTTACATTGGTTCTGTCTCCTGCTGAGATGACTGGTAACTGCTTAATGACTTGCTATAGCCACTCAAGTCATAAATCAGAATTGATGTCTTTCTCTTAGAGTAGGCTGTGAGATTTTGTTGTCCCCACTGGTGCAGCCCACTGTCTCTTATTTCAATCTCCTCCACCACAGCAGAAGATAACACTAAACATGCCACTGCGTAGCTCAGCCTCATTAGCAGCTGTAGCCTGACAGCAATTTAGACCCTTGCTTTTTGAGGGAGGGGGAGGTAACAGAGTCGGGCAATTGAGTTTAATTGCATGAGGAGCATGGCTGAGCTGTGCCCTCCTGCCCTGGCTCTCATCTTCTGATCCCACCCCACATAGAGAGGGGCTGCTGCTCTGTGAAGCTCTGACACCTATCACCCTCAGCCAGCTCTTTGCCTTTTATTCTGCTATTTATTAACTGATGCCCGCAGATAATTCCAATGTACTCTGGCCTCATTATGAGAAGGCAGACTCTCAGTTCAGTAATCTCCCAAGATAAAAGAAAACAAGGGAAGAGGAGAAATTCATTTATGCACTTGAGGCACTGTGCCGAGGCACAAGAAATGCAGGCTTCTTTCACATGAGGCATCCATAGCAGGAGGATAGCTAGCTTTTGTCAAGATGTGCTTCACCCTGCCTCAGTTAATACCTTGGTGGTAGCACACCCATAATGTTCTGTTTCCCTTTCCAAGCTGGGCACCATCTCTTAGTTGGCCACCCCATTGTTACAAAGGATGGACTTCGCATAACTGTGACACCAACAATTATAAAGAGACAGTATTATTATTAATTTAAAAGCCAGGCTTTTATTTTTGCCTTTGTTTTCTTTCTGTTGCCCACCCCATAAGCCTCAAGGCCAGCCTTCCCCAGGCAGCTGGCCAGAGCACAGGAGGCCAGATGTGACCATCACCTTCTCCTTTGAACCTGGCCTTCACTACAGTCCTTGTGATTTCTAAGCTGAGCACAGAGGAACTGTGAGTTAAAACACAGTCTTGAGGTGGGAGGAAGAAATAAAGGGAATATTTTTACCTCTTCCCAACCTAGGCATCTTAAAAGTAAAAAGTAAAAGTAGGGATGCGCTTCCTGGCAAAGCAGCAGCCTTTAACAGTTAACAGCAACTTCAAGAGTTCCCTTTTCCAGCTCAAATACAAAACAATGACTAGTAAGAAGAAAAACCCTGGACTAGGATGAGACCTGCCAGATTTCCAGAAGCAGAGTCTAAATCCCAGGCCCCACAGCCCCTCTTGAGGCAGCTGAAACCGTACCCTGCTCTGTAGCATGCATTCTTCCCACTTGTGCCTTCCTGACTTTGTAAGGCTCTCCTGTTAAGCATGAATAATGAACTGATCTGGGTTAAAAATAACTTTTTTTCCCCTCAGCTATTTTTTGTTAAAACCAGATCATCCTCACAAATCCAGTCTGCAAAGTAGCTCTGCAAATCATTCATCTAGCAGAAGGGCTGCTGCCCAAGTGCAAGGGCAGAGCAAGCAGTCCTGAGCTTATTGCAGCATTTGCTGGTGATCCTCTCTCAAGAAACCATTCCTGCTTGCAAAACATCTACAGGATATCCTTATAGAACTGTGGGGCACCCAATCAGAGGAGAAACAGCTCTCCAGTGCTTATTGTTGCTTCTTTGTTGAGCAATTACCCCCAAGTATCCTTGTCTTCATCTAATTCTGCATCTAAAGTGAAAGACAGGCTCCATGCATGTGTTCAAATCCTCCTTGCATCCACATTATATGAGCACAGCTGCAGATTCTGGGGAACACTGGGTCCCACAACCACCCTTAGGAAGGACCCAAGCCCATACCTTCCTGCCTGGCACTGTCTGGCTGTATTTTCCTGTCCATCTGCACCCCACATGCTGTAAGGCCTTCTCTAGGAAGGCAGAGAAGATTTATTAGCATCCAGAGCCCTGCCTGCCCCAAGTGTAGAAACCTGCAGAGCTGCACCAGGGGATGTGATAAGCATGAGTCTGCTTTCTGGCTCCTGTGATCAGTACAAACGTGGCTCCTCATCGCTTCGTGCTTATTAGTTCCCAGTACCACCTCCTGGTTCCCTCTTGCAGCTCATGAAAGCTTGTGACTGATTTTTCATTACTGTCAGGATGCATATTCTATAACCATCCTTTGGTTTTATCTGCAGGCAGATAAACTGCCTCTTTGTTATCTCTCCTTCACTACTAAATATGTCACCCATCCCAGTATTTGCTCTGCCATACTGGATTACTCCCTCTCTCCTTCCTTTCAGTCACATATCAGCACTATCTGCTCTATGCAGCAAAACTAGGGGAGATCCAGGCTATGGGGCATTTTTGTTGCTATTTGCCATTTTCACCTTGAGTCCTTTGCCAAGTCTACTTGCACTAAATCAGACCCTTTCCCACTGTATAAGTATCTCTTTGCTGGAATAGTCTCTGGACTGATGGATTCCCTATTGCTTTTGCATAATGCCCTTCTTGAAGCCAGTACAAAGTCCTTTGTTATCCAGCGTGAGGCCAATTTAAATATCTCCTGCCATACAAATATCTATCACACTTCAAAGCTATATTGTAGGCCTTCATCCAAAAGCAGCTGTGCTGGCAACCCATAACTGATACTCCTTCAACTAATTTTACAGGAGAGGTTGCTTTATAGTATGCACCATTTCTGGCCAGAAAGACTATGCAACAACCACCACCTGGTACAATTGCTTATTCTTCCTTACAACAGCACTGCTTCTTCAAAAATCACATTTTCCTTTCCTATCCACACCTACTTTACATTTTCCTGGGGTGAGGCAGAATGCAGACTTCCATCTCAGTTTTATGCATGTCCCACTATTTTATTTTACCTTTTTTTTTTACTCCCTACTCCCTTGCCATAAAACACCAGGCAACACATCCTGGAAGTCATCAATTCATTATTCTTAGGTATAGAACAAATGCACTTGACTATGCTGTAGAGTAATTGCTCACACTGAAACAGTCTCTCACGTACATTCATTCTTAGAAACATATTCAGCTCTAGTTCAAATACTCACTCCTAAGACACACAAAGCAAGCACAGTTTAGTAAGCTCCACCCAGCCTTCAAGTTTTGCAAATGAATTTGGGAACAAGATATTGATTCATTTCAGCTGGGATTTACGGTGGCTTTATTGCACCCAGAGCTCTTTAAGCTGCCATCACTCTCTAGAGTGCTGCAAACGGTGCAGCCCTTTCCATAAATTCCACAAATGAAATCATGCTCTGCTTTTACAATTTATCCAAATACTTTGTGCCAGGCTTTTGCAGAACATAAAACCACAGACCTAGTTTTGAGGAACTCAGAAGCGAGTTCATCACTATGTGACTGCGCTAAATACAGCTCAGCATTTTTCCTTTAAATATTCCTCACATCCAGCATGTTTGGATGCAATTTCCACCTAATTACCGTTACCTTTAAATACCTCTCGGTAAATTACCCTAACAGAAAGGCTGTTTCAGCTTTGCTTTTGCTGTGATGCTGTAAAGTCATGCTTGTTTGCCTTAAGGTTGACCTAGGGCATTTTTATTGTCCACTGCCTGCTAGACCCCTGAAAGCGAAGAGCTTTGCTGCTCCTGTATCTGCCTCCATTATCATTACCATGCTTTGAATCCTCATGTTAATGATATATAGGTATACTGTCCCTCTTCCTTATAAAATAAAGAGATCAGCAGGCAGTTTGGTAAGCTTGTCAGAACAAATTCCTGTATCATGCAATTTGTGACATTGATCTTAGGTTGCTCTGTTAAAACCTGTAGCAGGCACATTGAAAAAGTACATCTTTATACTTCCTTCCTCACCAAACTCACTGTGCTTGAGGAAGACATGTCTTTAGCTTGAGAAACCTACTTTTTCCACTCCACAACCATCTAGCAGCTCTTTCCCTGGCTGCATCTTCCATAGGAGGGATTTCTTCCATCTGCATGCCAGATCCACTCTCACAGCATTTAATCAATGCACCACGAGCACACCACATTCAATCTATATCTGTCTCTCTCTGACCCCAGATATCAAATGTTCCCACCTCACCTCCTATCCTTCCAGTTTCTCCCACTGCAATACAAGCCCTACCTACATTACACGTGTATTTTCTTATCCTCTGTACACTCCTTGTGTTCTTATTGACAATTTCCTGAGTGTTTGTATAATATAATATGCTACAAGGAATTTGTCAAGTGTTTTGCTTGCATTAAGAAAGAAATGATTTCTGCTAAGCAATATTATTATTTTATTATGCCTAGTGGGATAATCATATAAGCATTTCAGCCTTTCAAGCAATGCTTTTTCTTTTAGATAATGTTTTTTACTCAATAAAAGCAGGTGGAGTAAGGCCCTCAGTTTCTATACTGACTGCACCTCACATGGAAGCAAGTTTGGCTGAGCTTTTCCTCATGTAAACTACATTTTGTGTGCAGATTACAGCATGAAGTGTGTCGCACAAACCATGATCAGAAGAGACTGGAGTAACCCCCTCCAGGGTTCTCATAGCAAGGCTTCCACTCTTTCCTGCCGTCTTTTCCATGCAAATACACATCTGTATTTTAAGAAGCTTGCTGTAAGCCCAGTCACTACCTACCCATCAATACATTGGTTGTCAAACAGGAAAAAGCAGGATTCGCAAACCATTACCACTACAATGGCAAGACAAAGTCCTGCACTGAGCTGGAGGATCTGCTGACACCACCACCTACACAGCACACTTGTTCCAGCAGAAACAGGCCTCATTGAAGCTAAACAACACAGGTTATTCCTGAAGAATTCAAAACTATGTCCACTAAAGTAATACTTGTTTTCAATTTCAAATAGGATATACTTGCTTTTCCAGATGCTCAGCAGGTTGCTTTCTCTGTATCCTTTAAGGCCATGTTAATTGTTAGCAAAACTCAGGTGCAAACACTCAGCTCCTTTAAAAAAGAAACCCTACTGTTACCCATGATAGGGCAGACTCTGCTTGTATGAACTTCAGGCTCATTATCAAGGGAAAAAAGCATCACCTGACACAAAAAGCTCTTTAACAGTAATTGGCTGTGTTGTTGAAGGCAGCATGTTATGTAGGATGAACTTTTATAAAGGTCTCAGCAGCAGCCCAGTCAGCTTCCCCAACCTGCCAGCTTTAACTTCAGAAGGACCGATGCTAACCAGTCCAAACACTTGGAAAATCTCTTCCATAGGATTTCCAGCTAAACAGTTTAATACAAAATGTTGTATTGTCTTTTAGGAACCATAAGGAACAAACATCTTTTGATAAATAATTGCATAAATAGTGACATGAAGTTCCATGTTTCTTATGTTAGCAATTTCTCAGTTTTTAAACATCTCCATTTACACCTAACATGTTTCTTTTGGGTGCCAGCATAACAAACACAGTCTGTGATGCAAGAGTAAACCTGTCTCTTGGTGATTCTCATGTCAATCTGTAGCAGATCAGACTCTGCCTCCAGATAAACTTGTGCACAGGGGAGCTGACTTTCATCCTGCATTGGCTGTTAATTTAGTATGCTATACAGAGTAGAACATAAGGCAGGAAGAAAGTCTCTTTTGTAATTAATGAAAAAGTATATTTAAGCCCACAGCTTGAATTAAAACATACAGAGGAGTAGGAAAACCTTTCTTTGATAAATTGCAGACTAGTGTGATGAGTATTTTTAATGAGCTGAACCAAAGCATTTGAATGGTTAAGATCTGGATTTACATTTGGGAGCACAGACCTACCATTATTTGTAACCTTTGATAGTTTCTAAATGGTTGAAGAATACTTTTGCTGCTGTTATACAGTGCTCATATCAGCAAGGAAGAGCCTGAAATTATTTCAAAATAGCACACTGCAACCAAGGGAGAATGGTACACAAAATAAAACACCTTCAGAGGACATGGCATGTGTCTCCAGCATGTGTCTCCAGCATGGTAACACAGGATGGTTGTGGGCTCTGAACAGTATCTTCCCTGTGGCTTGAGTAGCTTGTCATATCTGCTTTCTACTGCAGGTCTCAAATGGGAACACTATGTGAAATAGAATTCTTTTATTATCTAAAATAGAGAAAGGGAAGGACACTGATGAAATCTGTTCTGGAGGTTGTGACAGACAACACACTGCAGAGAAGGTACCTGCAAAGTACGGAAAGACAAAAATAGAGCAAGAGTCAAAGAAAATGGCTAAGACAGAAAAGGGAGCACCTTTAAAAAAACCCAAACCAACATTCATATATTTTTAGTTCATGAATTTGTTGAACTCATGCCTACAGTGCAGTTGTAGCTCCATTGTAAAACAGCAGCATTATGGTTTCTGTCAGGGTCTTAATTCTGCAAGCAAGAAGCCCTATTTGTTTGTAAGTGCCAGCTTAGCAGATGTAAGCTGAACATCCCATATCATTTCCACATCTGGTTCCCCACTAGTGAGGTTCTCTCTGACATTACTGAGATGCACTCACTGGCCTGAGTGTGACTGCATAGAGGCATGTGGTTAAACAGTTTGCTGATGCCAAAAGAGCACTAAACCCCACCTCTCCAGCACAAATTTAGCTCAAGTCTAGCCCATTATTTTCAAGGTTAGAATAAAACCTTTGAAGAGGGTTATTTCTGAGGAGAAAATTCTGATTAATGTAATAGCATACATGTGAGACCAAAAAACAGGCATCCTAAAAATAGGCATCCTAAATTTTATACCTACATTGAAGTCACTCTAAGTAGTATACAGCAACTGGCCCACGGGATGAGAACATGTTATTGTAAGGCATTGAGGCTTCTCTTGCTGTGGTGGTTCATAAGAACTGAATAAATACGTACCAAGAGAAAATAACTAAAGGTCCTTGTTTGGAGATTTCACTACTTTACCAAAGACTCTGCAGGTGCCGAAGTGTTTTTACACTGCCTTTCAACTAAATAAATATCTTCTTCCTAGGATTATTTTTCTTGTTAAGGAGGAAACTCCAATCCAAAACAATTACTTCAAACTTCCAGGAGGAGAGGGCTCCGGTTTTCTTGAAGTCCGGAAGTTCTTCCCCAGCTATCTTCAAGGACATCAGCAGATCAAGTGGATTACAGTTTATGTGTTTTGAAATGCTGACATGCCACTTGCCCTTGTGACCTGGCTGCTCAGAGATCCTTAACTTACCTTTGAGGATTGTAAGGAACTGTGTAGTATGCAAAGAGATAACAGATGAGATATTTAAGCTTATTTGATGAATTTGTTATTTAAGCTAATAGTAGACAGGAATTTAAACAACACAGATCTTTCTGTTTGTCTGTAAACATGATAGCCCCTCACCAACACAATACACCAAAACCACTGCATTGATTCCTGAAAATATTTCGTATGGGCTTAGATCTTCCAGATATCGATTACTGCACATGTTGTTTATCACTGTCATTGTGCTGTGTTCCAGGATGGCATTAAAGGTTTAGCTGGCACACTTGCATGATATATAATCCCATGTTTTACCTGTTATATGTGTGACTCAGAGTTAACTTGCCCAAGGGAGAGGTCTAGCAGAGATCTTTCCTACCACAGGGCTCTGATTCCTGACAGAAGTCAGACCTGACCCAGTGTTTTTCTGTTTATGAACATTTACGTTGCCCACCCCTTCCAGCACAAGCAAAGCTCAGTGTCCGTGCTTCCATCTCCACCTCCACAGCCTCCACGCCCCTGGCAGTGGCACAGCTGCGTGTCCTGCCTGCTGGGAAGACATGGGATTTATTCCCAGACAGGAAAACCCATGTAGTGACTGAGAATTAATTATTTCCTTTTATTCTAACTTTAAGAAAAATTTATAGATTTCTGAATCCTGTAAATTTATCATATCTCTGCCTGCTTTCTATTTACCATGTAGTCAATGCACCTCAAACTTCTCAGGTGATCTCTAACAGAGAGGATTGCAGAGATTGATCCTCAGCGTCCCTGGGGACTTATTAACATTCTTGCTTATAAAAAGGACTGTCAGCCCCTTAAGCTGAATTACTGTTCTGGCTTTAAATGATACCACCAAGTGGTATCAGTGGCATTTAGCTCCTGTGGCAAGATTCCCTTCCCCTTTGCTGTAGCCTGGGTGCCAGGCTGCTATTTAAAACCTCAGCTACCTACTTCACAGCTAGATCCTAAAACCCAGTCTGAAGAAGCTGAGCATGGCTGCGCTAACCCTAAGATAAGGACTTCCTCGTTCCCATGAGAGAACCCTCATGTTATCCTCATGTCCTGCCCCTGATCATAACTCCTTATCTTCTCCTATATCAAACAAGCCAGATGCATTTATTTCTTCACAAGTTAGTGAAACCCTATGGCTGCTTCTTTATCTTCCGCATCCTTCATTTTCTGACTGTAGTTTGTACTAGATGTAACACATTATACTACTGATGTACCCCCCCCCCCCAGCCACTTTCTCCTGCTCCAAAATCTGCTGGTGTTACTCATGGTGAGGCCACAGAAAGCAGCCCTGTCACTGGCCATGGCTTTGACAGCTTCACCATGTCTTCAAGTAACCCTTTAATATTCACAAAAAGAAGAAATGAGAGGGCAGCTGCTTGTGCTTCCCCACACTAAGTGCTTCTGGTGGTAGGTGTATTTTTGTTATTTCCAGCCAGTTGGTATTTT
This sequence comes from Coracopsis vasa, assembly GCA_026283785.1. NCBI lineage: Eukaryota > Metazoa > Chordata > Aves > Psittaciformes > Psittacidae > Coracopsis > Coracopsis vasa. The sequence goes on along the minus strand of JANHGB010021309.1, from coordinate 7,449 downwards.
TTCCCCAAATCAACATATTGCTCGTGGTTTTAGATTAATTTAAAACTCTGATCTTCTTAATACTGAAAATTCACATCTGCTAAAAACTATGAGAGCAGCTTTAACCCTGCACATCGTTCTATTTCTGTATTAAATCTGAGCTAATGAGTACATCATCCTTGCTGTTATGAATGAAAGTCCACACTTGTTATTTGGGACATAAATAACCAGTCTTGTTATTTTCAATGCAGCAGGAAAGTGACAACCCAGGGACAACTCCAGGGACTGTGACACTGGCGCTTTTGCATCCCAGCACCTTCTTCCCCTATAGTGGCTGCTGTAACTGGCTTCCAAGCTTTGGACCTGGTGATCTATCTAAGCTTAGACATAGCTTTTCACATGAAGCAGCACACATGGCACTGTGCTGGTAGCTACACTGAGGAATGTCAATCATGTGTTGCCTCTTCAGCTCAGCCCTGTTGGGCAGGAGGCACTGCCTTTGGGATGGATACCTGCTCCAGTAACAATAAGCACACTCCACTGCAGCCTACCAGCTATGTTCCCAATCCAAATCTTAACATATTCCTCTCACAAAAGCACAAATGTTTATCCCACTTGGTTGCTATTCTTTTCCAGTTGGCAACTTCTTTTGAGAAGCCCATGTGTTCTAGATTTCCACCATAACAAAGAGAGCTGAGGAAGCTTCATCAGTGCACACATCAGGGCATACCCAGCTCTCTGCCTAACTGTATGTCATCTCAGATAGTGCCAGGCTAGCACTCTTCACCAACAGTAGCACTAATTTGATGAGGAACATGGTTGTCTGGGAATGAGCCACTTCTTAGTGGTTCCTGGTAACCCTAACGCTTTTGGAGGCCACTGACCCGTTTCACTCATATTTGGACAGGAGAGGACATCATTTAATCATTGCAGACTCCTATCTGGAGTCCTACAAGTTTTGAGGAAAAAACAAGGAGCTAGAGAGATCACAGCACACTTGGTCTCTCCTGTAAGAAGCATTTTACAACAGGTTTTCCATGCGGAAAAGGGAATTAAGAGGCAAAAGGCACAATGTGGCAAAGCAGGCTTCATTAGCTCTGCTGCTCACAGAACAACTTGTATTTGACTCTGGGCAATTATCCAGCCAATAATGACATCTTCAACTCAGCACAGAGTATTTGTTGAAGACGGGAAGTTCAGAAGCTGTTCAGTTACCTGTTATCCTACACGTATAATCGCGCTCTACAGCAATTTGCTGTATTGGAATATTTCTGTTGTTACATGAAAGCATCCGAACAGCAGCTTAGCTAAGGAAATCAGCTGTGAAAGTAAGGAAGATAATTGTCTGGCTGAAAGAGATGAGAATGTCTGAAAGAGGAAAGTACTGTAGTTTAAAGAGCTTGTATTGACCAGATGAAGTAGTGTTTTATTTTCTCCTTTTATTATCCCTGTCAAGAATACTCACAAAATATGCCATAAAGTAAGTTCTGATTCTAACAGCTTTCCTGTTCTTAGGCCTCAATACTGTTTTGTTTGTTTACTTGTTTTTAAATCTGATGGAAAAAATCCAGGAGGTCCCTAAAAGACTTCTATTGCTTTTGGCTGGTTTCAGCCTTAGGCTTGTGTTAAAAGAAAGCAAAACTGGTACTTGTTAAAAGCTAATAAAGGCATCAGTTACTTCCAAAAATACAATACAAAAACCCTTAGGGAATATTTTGGGTTTCTTTTGTGGTGGTTGTCAGAAGCCACTGGAAGTTTGTAAGAGTGCTGCCCCATGAACTGCCAGGCTGTTCTGCAGCACGGTGCTCAGCTTGCTGTGGGACGCACACTACTCCTCTGTCAACGCTCCTAACATGATCCAGAGGAAAGCCAGGTGCCATCAAGAGCAATATCCACGTGTGAGCTTTGGCAGACATATTGTTTACAATGCATTTGTGTGTTGAATCTCTATGGAGCCTCTCCAAACGCCCTGGAGCAAGAAATGTCATTTATATTCATATCCCAGAAAGGAGAAGGAAATGATTGTAAAAGGATTACAGGCTGCCGAGCATGGAAGAACGCCAGGCTTTCTGACAAAGCCTGTGTTGCTCAGTGTAGGCACAAGACAGGTATTGTTCCTCTTTGCAAAGCCACTTACTTCCACATGGATGCTGTTTGTCATCAATACCCTTAGTTTTCAGGATGCTGCACATCCATAGGGTAATACAGTTTTCCCATAGGATAAGCAATTACAATGAGATACTGCAGGGCATGGGAGAAGGAAGAACAATTGATATGCTATTGGCTTTTTCTCACTACATCCCTTTGTCCTCACGGTCTGTTCCAGACCATTAGGTGTTTCTTTCTGGCTGGTGCATCAACCAGTTCTCCCCAACTGCCTGCGGCTATGGTACAGTGTCCCGGAGAGACCTGATGCAGAGCTAGGTCAAGCCCCAGCAAGCCTGCTGCTCTCTCAACCTTCCCTGGTCTCAACAGGGATCTCCTTACGTGTTCTTCAAAGATTAACACAGCAGATCTGTTCTTCTGGCATAAATCATTTATGATTTGCATTATGTATGTCTTCCCTCGTCTCAGTTATTCTGTTTGCCTGCAGAGCCCTGAATAACTCAGAGTAAGAGCTATCCTGCTGATAGGGTTAAGTGTATTTCATTTAAGACCTGTGAAATTACACACCTCACCACTGTAAAGGGTCCAGGATCACCTTAATTTATACCAGGAAAGGGCACAGGTTGAGACAGAGAGAACCAGTCTCTAGCTGCACAGAATAATGAAGGCTCCACATGCTGATATGAAATTGTCCAAGTAACACCTTACTCAGCTGAGGGTTGAAGTATTGGGCTTTATCTGTCACACAGAGGAATGCAGAGAGAAGGCCACTATGATCAGTCCTACCCTGCCTGGCACCTTTAGAGGTACATGGAGGGCTGTGGGTCATGTTTATGATTTCCTGTCATCCAGGCTGGTGTTCTGGATCAGTGCAACACACAGAGACAGTCTACACGTGTGTGTAAGATTAGGACAAACGGGGACTTGATTTGTTTGAGTGGTTTTACCATCTTATGTTAAATTTATTTGTCACACCCTACAAAACTTTTCTCAGCACCCAAGGTAACCCATATGCCAGAAGCAAACCACATTAGTTTGGGTATCTCTGGAGGGTACAGATTACCCTCAGAGCCAAGACACTGTAATTGATGGGATCTAGGGGATATGCTCGTTTCAGTCATTTAGCACAAATGCACAGCACACCCTATCCAGCAATCCTCAAGACCAAACCTGACAAAACAAATAAGCAGCAATGTGAAAAATGCAATTGTTTGATTCTGCAATCAAGAGTTTGTCATAGACTGTATGTGCAAAGCAAGTTGAAAGACTTTCTCTAATTACTCACTCATTTCCCGCAGTGCCACATGCCAATGAGATGAAAGACTGATTTTGTTCTTTGCTGGGATGTCTCAGTCATATTATCCTTCCTCTTATCCTTCCTTTCAGAGAGTAGGCACTGACCTGCAGGCGTGACAAGCCTGGGAAAGCAAAGGCACCTTCTCTTCTTCCAGACATGTTTCTCTCTAGCCTGACTGCATCAGTAAGTGGCACAATGCAGCAGAGACAAAAGGGGATGAGAGAAGCAATGGAAGAGACATGGGTACTGGGAGCAGTAGGGGAAATGGAGATACCAGAAGGCAAGGCAGGAGGAGCAGGAAGGAGACCCTAGTTCAGCAGTCATCCTTCCTGAACTAAATTCCTGGCAAGTGTTAAAAAGAAGCAGAAAATACACCTGTGAAAACTTGAATGTAACAGGGAAGAGGAAGCTGCTGGTTTTCTTGCATTGTGCAGTTCCTCCAATTCCCTCACCTTTCCCTTCCCCCTGGAAAGAGAGGAAGAAAATAATCAAACTGGGGCGAGAGGGCCATATAAGTAGTATGTGAAGTGATCACCAGTCCAGGGTACAGGGTACAGACACAACATGTCCAGCTGAAACAACTAACTGAGCAGAACTGGTCCCCAGAGCTTTGAGCACTAATGAAAAGATTTCCATTAATCTCAACTACAGGTTGCAGAGAGGAGCCAGCTGGGCTCCCACACTGCAGCACCTTTCTTTTCCTACATGCCAACTCAACAACTGTCATCTGCCACCCATAAAATTGGTTTGGTTTTGGGTTTAATGCATCAGGATCTGTATTCCTGCAGGCTTAAGAGCACATTCGGGGCCATGCTGGCCTAGAGTCTCAACAGAGGATGCACAGCACAAGGCAGTGAGGAAAAACCATGACTAAAGGGCACTTTTATGTTCCCCAAGTCCTGCCAGGCCTCTTGGCATTGACTGCCAAAATGATACCATTCCACAAGCCAGAAATTGCTGAGGCTGGTAAACTGGTCATTGCTTATCTCTGCTCAGTCAAGCCACTGGCACTGTCACCAGTCCAGGATTTGTGCTCCACGGGTACTGGTAGATACCATTAATCATCCTGATTAATCATTTTGTTTCTACAGGGGACCAAGCTGGTAAATTAGGCCCCAAGGGCGAAAAACAACAAAAAAAATCCAGGTTTGCCTTTCATCTGATCTTTCTCTTAAATGCAGCCTCTCTGTTGAGTCCTTCATTCCCTATTCCCTACTCTTCCAGTCTCCCCTGACTCCAGGCCTTTGGCCCTCTGGCTTATTTTAAACCTCACTGTTGCAGAATACCAGTCAGAAGGAGGGATGTTTGCCTCAGGAAAAGAGCCAAAAAGGACATTTCCATCTTTTTCACAGGGACTGATGAGTAGAAGGGAGAATTCACAGTGGCTCCTCCAGAAATGCTCCTTTTTCCTGCCTCTCAGTAAAAAAGGAATTGAGAAATAAATGTCATAATAGGATCCCTTACCTGTCTAAATCTTCTTCCTAATACTTCAGATCCCTGTCTTACAGACAAGAATCAACAGCAGCCTATTATCGCACCCATCGAGCAGGAACTGCCTCTGGTAAAGTTTTCCTCTTCTGTGTTTTTCTATATATTTGGGGTAGATAAATAAGAGCAGAAGGGGGTTTTTTGAGATCAAGAAAGAAACACGGCACTGCCATACGACAAAACTTCTTCAAGCTGCTTTCTGTGGGAAAAAGAAACTGTCTACCAGAGCTACTTCTAAGCAACCAGATCATCATGAGATTCAGAAATGCATGTCTGGGGAAAACATGCATCCCAAGTGCAGCTGAATAAGAGATGTCCAGATGTCATTCTTTTTCCATTCCAGGAAAGGGGAAAAGGTTTCCTACAAAAACATATTTTTTCCTCTGTCTCAGGAAAAGCTGCATTAATAAATAAGCATCATGGTATGAATCTCTGCCCCATCTCCATTTGTTAAGACACTGCAAGGCTCCAGAGAGAGTCTTCTTACAAACAGCACTAAATGTAAATCTCAGGCTGATCTCTTCATTTCTTTCTCAGAGCCACAAACCCAGGAAGAACAACTAAGTGCATGCTGCTGCCAGGGTGAAAAATGTGCCCTGAACAGCTAAATTTGCCTCAGTTCCTTTATTAGTAGCCACTAGTGTACAAACAGACCTTACAGAGCATTGGTCAGCTTTTTTTACTGACCAGGTCATGTTTTTTCCATTGATGGATGAACCACTAAGGAACCACCAGGCAGCTTCTGCTTGTCCCAGAGGAGCAAAGGGGTTATCTTGAGGCACACTCTTCCCTTGGAACGTGATTAACAACTTGCAAGACAGACAGCGTGGACGAAACCCAAGGCTGATAAAGGCTCTCTAGGGAAATTGCTTTCCAAACACTCTCCAAGCTGTGCTTTCCATAGCACTGTCCTCATGCAGTAAGGGTTTGCATAGTTAGGTGTAGGCGTTGCAGTTGCAGGACAGGAGCATGATGAGGAATAATAAGCAACTACCAGCGCACCGGGCTGCTTTGGAGGTGAAACAGCCAGCAGCAACTGGAGGATAAACTTGGCCTAAGAGAGTAAACTATGCTTTGGCAAGGCTGTAGGCTGCTATTTGAAGAGCAACAAGGGACAGGTTTTTGAGTGAAGTTCACCACATCAACAAGTTTGGGGTAACATTTTAATTGAATACGTAAAGTAACGCACAAGTACAAGCAGGAGCAGAGTCCTCTGTGGGCTGCCTCTGGGATCAATACCTCATTGACATACCAGACCTTCATTACATTAACAATATCTGTTTTCTTTAAATCCTTCATTTCCCTAATTTTCCCACTCTTTTTCATTAATGAGAAATCCTTGCTAGTTCACATCAATTTCAGATAACTTTCCAAGTGTTCCTTTTCCTTCCTAACTTTTCTGCATCCTCACATCTTTGATCCACTTTATACATCACTCTTCTGAAACATTGCTAACATTCATTCATGGTTTTTTTCATAACTGTCCAACAAGCTCTCGTAATAATTGTATTTTGGAATTTCCAAATCCTTCCCAGGGATTCAAGATCCATGCTTTCCATACTTTTCTTCAAGCTTCTTTACCAGCCTTCAGCTTTGTGCATGAGAATAACCAGTAGTATTATAATGCCATTTTATTAGGAAAAGCTCAATAAATTGCTGTACACAGTAGATGCTCTGATCATAGATGGGGTAGCTCTAATCAAGCAGAATTTCCTAGCAAATCTACATCTCTGCAGAGACATAGATTCCTTAGGCTATCAGCTCATTCAGCTGTCTGCTCATCAGCTCTTCACATCTATCCAGAGATGAAGGAGAACTTAGTTCTGCTGACCCACAGCTTCCAGAGGAGCACTAGCCAAAGATCAACAGCTGAATGATGTGGGACTTGTGACCAAGGACTCGGTGTCTCCTCCTTGTGTTACTTGTTCCATTGCGAAATAAAACCCCTACCAGTCATGTCAACAGGCTTGTGCCACACACTGGATATGCTCTACACCACAGATTACCTGATTCTTGACTTCTTCAACCTTTGCAGTCCAGGCATCACTCTGCCAACACCAGTTGCCTTGGCTGCAAAGTATGGTCCAGGGGCTCTTCTCCCAAGGTAAGCCACTTGCCAGCAATGCACTTCAAAGCAGTGTCTCCAGGCGCTACCTCACTGTGAACACAAGATATCCAGGGCATCCGTTGTGCATTCCTGCCCATATCCGAGGGCTCCTTTTTCCTCTATCAATTCACATATATTATTTTGCTTTGTTCCAGCATCTTGTGGTTTATGGACCCAAATACTTTCCTCCTTCTCCCTCCCCATGCTGGGCTTCTCTACCTCTTGCTTGTAAGCCTGGTGCTAAGTAAGGTGCTGTATAATACACAGGAGCTTGTTTTTAATGTATTGGCCTGTCACACAATGCTCGTAACAGTTAATTTTATGGTTCTTAACTGGATGTCTTGCCACCTGCATTCTGAACAGCTTTTAAGGCTTTTTCTATGTCCTCCCATTGAGAACTATTAATGTGCACCAATAACCTCTGTTCCTGGACCCTTTCTTGCTGCTTTTCCTCCCACCAGTCCCTCCAGCC
>JANHGB010021303.1:0-18970 GCA_026283785.1 Coracopsis vasa | reverse complement strand
TTCCTACTCCCCTTTACTGAATTCTTAAATTTTGTGTAGCCTTCATCATACACTTCAGTGGTCTTATTCAACCTCTTTGGCCTAATAAAACAGTGCTAATTGTATTTGCCGGAATGGATTTATTTTCTTTTGGAATTACTGTTTTTAACATAATAAAGAAAAAAAAAATTAACGTACTAAATACAGTGTTATTTTAAAAACCACTTTAAAAATATATTTTAGCTGATTTGTAAGTCTGAGGAACTCAACTTGAAAAAGAAGTTTCCCAGCTGCCAAGTGAAAAAATACCACCAGTTTATTAACAAAGGAAGATATGTTACAGATGAGATCACTCTGGTTCTATATTTATATTGGCAGTATATGTTCACTTATCCAGTACCTAATGAAAGCAACAGAACACAGTAAATTCAGCTGGCTGTGTAGATTATACTGTTTCAGTAGTTTTGTTTGAGAAGAGCCTGCTTGCCACAGTCTTGGACACCACTAAACATAAAAAAAAAAAAAAGAAAAAGAAAAAAAATATGTTATTTCCCTACTAAATACAGCTCCAGGTCCAGTACTCTTTATCAGAGACTCCATGGTTTATAGTCACAGATTGTAATTGTCTAATAATGCTCATGTGATGACATAATAGTAAAAAGCCCTGCAATTCTTTCTTTCATGTGCATGGTTGAATACAGAGAACTAGAAACTTTGAACTACTAAAGACGTATCCATGGTCCTTAGCGTTCACTGTTCTGCTGCTTGAGATAGCTGATGGAATTTGTTTCCAAAGGACCAAGCCTGATATAATGATGTTCTGTAGCAGGTGATGACTGTTCTTCATGAAACCAGCTTTTAATTAGCTCCTGTCAAGAGACATTTTGATTGATAGCAAAGGTAGATTGATGCATTATTAAACACACACTACATGTGTTGACAGAAAATATGAAGTGGTTAGAGTAAAGGCAACTTTATGTGTTCCAATGCATTTAATTTGTAATAATCACCCCTTTGGAGAGGAGAATTACAATATATAATGTGTTTATATTACGTGGTATGAAAGCTCACAACTTCTGAATCACAGCTGTAATATAGTGCTTTTATTTATAATATTTTTTCCTTAAAACAAGCAAACAAAGCTACCCCAAACCCCACATTTGGCTTTTTTCACTGTTTAGAAAACCAGTATTCAGTTTCAGTAAGTAATGTAACGTGCTGCCTTTCTCAACCTACAGCAAGTCTTGGATGTTGTGCAATTGTTTCTAACACACTGTAGCAGTATGAAGTGTGAATGTGGGACCATGTTTATCAATGCAACTTTTAAAGTTATGCTGGTGATGACATTGGCGTTTCTGTATCTGCAGAAGTCTTTGTATTCATGTGTATTAACTGCACTTTATGCATTGAGAATTCAATCTTGGATTTGGTATTTTGGATGCAACTGAAATAGATATAAATAATGATAAATAGAAAACGTGCATGAAGAATTAGAGGATGGTATTGGAACTAGGGAAAACAACTGGAACAAGTCTGTCTCTGTCAGAGCTGTCCTGAGCCAGACCAGGGTCTCCTTTTCTCCAGAAAACACTGTACATGCAATTTGCCAAGGTGGTAACCCAAATGGTAGCAGTAGTTTCAGCTTCAACTTGCTGCCTTTATAGATATTTGGAAATGGGAAATGGGAATGAATCAACAATCTCACAGCAGATTGGAAGACAATAATGCAGGTAGTGTGAGGTTTGAGTTGCAGAAAGAACCCTGGTGGAAAACTATGGTTAGATATTTTCACATGACAGGCTTGGAAAATGAAACGGATGCAAATTTGTAGCAGGATGTAGAAAGAAATGCTAGAGTAAGGAGAATCATCTCCTGGGATTAATCCCAGCAGAAAGACACCTGGCCTAGGTTATAAATCTGAACTATTTAAACTGAGTTAGTATAGAATAGGGTTGGAAAAGACCTTAAGATCATATAGTTCCAACCCCCCTGCCATTTAAAATGTGTAATTTATCCTCGTGGTCATCTTCAGCTTCCCCTTTCACTGTTTCTTTTGTAATAAGCCCATTTTTCCTGTTTCCCTCCCTGGCTCCCTTTTTCTCTCCTTTTTTTTTTTTTTTTTGCTAAAATGTCGTCCTCTCTCACTGCTACATTGTCTGTCAGTCCTGGATCAGAGGCCCATACTCACATGAACTATTATCCTAATCGTGCATATTTAAAGTCTTTGCTTATGTGAGATCTCCATTAGCATTTCACATACATAACCTGAATAATGAATACTTTACATAAAAGGGAAGAATATCACTTATGATAGAATAATTCCATTATTGATTTCCACTTGTGGCTTTTTAAAGTGATAATTATTGCATGTAATTCTGGAATGGATGTTGATGAAGCATGATTTCTTCATGTGGGTAAATAGTACAGTATGGATGCATTTAATTTCAGAGCTGTAGTAGCCTTAAGATGTTATTTATAAATACTTCTTTTTGGTGAAAGCACTTGAAATGGGAAAGCTTTCTGCTGCATCATGTTTGCAATGAAATGGGCAGAGTTCAGTTATACCGCATATAACCTGAGGAAAATTGGGGAAATACGCCATCTACAGCTATCTCGGTAGTATATATCTTGTGGCTGTGTTTTGGGTTTTTTTTTAATGTGTTTTCTACACAGGTATTGGTGAAAACCATATAAAGAAATTCTGTCTGTTAGTACCAGTGAAGGGGAGTAAATATTTTTAACTTTGTGTATATTGCCATTTTTTTCACATATCCAGGTCTAACATTAAGGAAAAGAAAATCTATTGAGAGTTAAATCCCTCTGAGTTGAAATATTTTAACTGAATGTTTAGTTTTTCAGACTGGGGGGCTAAATTCACTGCCTGCCAAGCCAGCTGTGGTCATGAGGAATCTGCGCCAATTTTATACACATGCTCTGTGTGAATGGAAGAAAGATGTTCCCAGCAAGGCTGAGGTGTGTTTAAACAGGGGGCTCAAACCTTAATATGCAATGTAAATACAATTCTAATAAAAGGGGTAGCTGGTGGAAACAATAGGATGAGAATGATTGCCTGCCTGGAGGTAACTGCTTCACCTATGCTTGCCATTTTCAGCAGTGGGAAGTATCAGATATATTATCTCCCATCTGAATGCACATGTAAGGGAGAAAATGTGGTCCTTCTTTTGTCTTCCCACAATTCTCCATGTTGGAGATGGATGTAGCAAGATGTGGTTATCAATTGTCTTAAGGAAATCACCTGTACTCTTTAGTGGTAAGCTTGGTGCAAAGAAACAAGTCCTTTATTTGCTTAACTCCAGGAGCAGCCAGGTGGCATCACTGAACAGGGTGCTGCATTTTGAAAACCAACATTGCAGCCAGTCATCAGCAGTTTGGAAATCAGTGCTACACATGGCTGCAAGGCTGGAAACTATCCATGTAGCTCAGTCGCTGTGGTGTGGGAGCATAAAGTTATGTGATTTGCATTTGTCACTTGGGAGTTTCGGGGAGACAAAGATGGAAACAGGACAATGTATAAAAATAATTACTGTAACTATTGGCAATAATCATCCCAGGAGCTAGTTTATCCTCTTTTGAGGCTTGCTGGAGGAAAGCTTTGCTGCTTGTTTTTGAGACATGCGACTTATCTGCCAAGTCTGTGTTGTCTCCATACCTCTGCTATAGCTGCTATTGGATATGGGTACTTCTGTTGTGGGATGTCCACTACTATTACTCTCTATAGCCATTAGCAAGAACACAGAACCAGGGAAGACCTGTTAAAATACTCAGAATGGGGCCGTTCAAAAGCACCATCACTGTACTTGTCTCTGGTTTACTGGGACTCTGAGGAGGCTGAATGGTGGCAGCCACAGCTGCAGGATGAACGTGAAAGGAAGCTCTCCTGCAGCCCGAATACCATTCCAAAAGATGAAGCAAAGAAATAGGAGGCAGTAGCTCCTTTATGAGCATGCTGCCTCACAGCCTGCTTGGGGATGCAGCGGGCACCGCTGAGCCTCACTGGGTGCATGGGGCAGGCAGCGGCTGCCTGGGTCGGGACCCCTACGCTGTGAAAGTCGTCAGTGCCGACCACGCGGAGGCTTAGGGTAGAAGAGATCTGCCGAAGGCCGCCGCCAGTCGTCGATGTGGCTACCGGAGGACATTGAGGGGAGCTAGGACTGGAGCCGCAATGGCGAAGGGCAGGTGCCGGGCAGTTCCCCCACCTCTCGGCTGAGGGTTGAGCCCTCAGCTCGCCGGGCAGCGGCTTTCCTTCAGCTCACAGCCGCACTGTCCGCGGCCCTACGCGGCTGCTCCTCGGCTCGAGTCATCCGCACGTTGAGCCCGCCACAACGCTGAGGGAAGCGGCCGCCTCTGAGCTGCGTTACCGGCGCCTGCGCGGCGCAGGGTGGGGGAGCGGGACACGCTCCGTTATGTCGAGCTCAACGTCATAAAAGTACATGTGAAGGAACAGTAACGCGTTCCGTTAAATGCCCGCGGGCGCGAGGTGTGTTACGGCACTGCGGAGCCGCGGCTCATCTGAGAGGTGCTGGCATCGCGGCCCGCGCGTTGGTAACCGCCTGCGTGCGTATGCGCTGGCATACATGCTTTCTCGGCAGCGTGCTTACCTTACTCCGTTCATCAGCGACAGTGCCTCAGGTATTTGCCTCGGCTTGGAGGGCACCGTGCTTTGCCTAAGAAGCGTGTTATCCCCATCCCCGAGCCTGCACTCGTGTGAAGCGGGTGTGACCTTGTTCCGTAGCGAGTTAATAACGCCTTTTCGTTGAGGTTAAAAATGATTTGGGAAGTTCCAGCACAGCCTATAGTAGAAGTGAACTTCAAATAGAAGTTAGGGCACGGCGAGGGGTAAATGTTTGACTGTGAATGTTTATTTGGAACAAGGTTTTCTGTGGTTTTTTTTTGTTGTTAAAAAGACTACGTTGATGTAATTTACTATGTAAATTTAATATGGAAATAATATGATAGTATGAAGGCAGTTCAATTTTTCCATCTCCACTAAGCCTTAAAATGACTTGAGAACTTTTCAGTGATGATATATATATTTGTAGCACATACACTTTTTTATTTGGCTTTTTTAACATGTTTCCCCCCCCCCACAGTGCTCTGTGTTTTTCTGAAGTATTGCCAAAAGATACAAACATTAGTCCTTTTCCTACGCTCAGATCTAGGATACGTGAGTACTCCTTTAAAGCCCTTCATAGCAGATTACTTAGAAAACTGTTTTGAAAGTACAATATTGTTTGTTTTCTGGTAATAGGGGCGTTAAAGGTACAGTTTATAAGCACAAAACCACTTAAATCTATAAGATGTATATTTAAGGTTGAGAAATGTTCTGCTTTAAAAAAGTTTAAAAAGTTTTTTAGTTTTGATTTACTGAAAGAAATTATTTACTGAAATAATGATACATACATATGTACACACTGGTATATATGCACACATTGAAAGAATATATATAAACATTTACTGACAGAAAATGGGCAGAAATACATAAAATAATGATTTATCATTTTCTTGGTTTCTTTTGCCTTTACTTTGAAATTGCTGAAGTTTAGAAATAGCGACAAATAGATTGAAAACTCCAGTGACCCTGAAGGCAGTAGCGCATTAGAGCACAACAAAATCTCAGCTGAAAATAAGTTTGCAGTTTGGCATTGCTTCATTCTTAGAAACAGATTCAATCTTAAAATTGTTTTCAGTGTGCTTTTATTGATCTAACACTTTCTACTTACCATGTTTATTAGCGTCATAATGATCCCAGTTTAAAATATTTAAGTTCCAGAGTCATTTTAGGGGTAAACAGTAGGTGAGGGTAGAGTGAGAGATTTGCTATGTCCATGCATCTGTCATGGGGGTGCAACTAGACTATTGGAAATTATTATAAAAAGGGTGGAAAACAAACCATAAAACCTTATTATGCCCTTGCCTAAACACCATAGTTTGCCTACAGATTCGTTGTTACCTGAAGTTTTGGTTACCCTTCTGAAAGTGTATTGTAAAATTAAAATACATACAGAGAAGGACAAGAAGGATGATCACAGATATGAAAAGACACTTTGTTAAGGAGTCATTAGATAGATTAGGGTTCTTAATCCCGGAAGAGTTACAATTGAGATGATAGAAGTCTGTGTAGTGTTGAGTTTCATAGAACAGATGGATGGGAACTGACTGTTTGTGATTTCTTTTTTTTTCCCTAATGCAAAAAAGAGGGATATCGTGTGAAATAATCCAGTGAAATGTTCAGAACAAAAGGGTACATAGTTACATGATCAAAGATTAGCCAAATTTGTGGAAACAGAAGTTCTGAAGAGATATTAAATGTATTCTAGTAGGAGGCTCTTTAGGTGTACAGATTGCTAGAATCTGGCAGTGGGTATTAGGAGAAATATTGCTGCATGTTTACCCTTCTACAGCAAATCAGCAAGGAAGACGGTAATACAGGACAATGTTGACTTTTAGTTTAATCCGATATTGTCATTCTTGTGTTTTTACGTGATGGGGACAAAATGTGGCAGAGATTGCAGCAGGTGTTTTCATGATGTGGTCCTGTTTTTTGAATGCAGAAGTCTTCCTAATGCTTTCCTGCCTACTTCTGAGCACTGTAGAGAGATATCCCCTCCCTCCCCTCATCTGCTAGCAAAGACAAATATGTGGGAGCAGTGTGTCTCGCTACTGGAAGCTGAGCAGGAATGCTGTTTGCCTGAGGCCGTACTTCTTATTACTCTCAAAGAAGAATAATGCTTATAACTTTAAATGGAACCCATCTTTAGATGTATAATTAAATCCATGTGTCAAGAAGAAAAATGTAAATTCCGCTTTTTAAGCTTTAATATGTGGGATAAACTTTATGGAAAAAGAGCATAGCATGACTGAAGTAGTATCAGAGCCAATAGCTACTAAATGCATAAAACAATGCAACTACAGAAATAGACTGTCTAAAGCATGGGGTAACTGACAACGAAAAATATATAGTTGTGTATGTCATGTAGTGTACTTATTTTTAGTTTGTTTTTCTTTTTTCTTACAGTCCAATCATTTAAGACAGGCTGACTGCTATATACATTCCCAAGTTGGTAAAGTTGTTGGCATTAAATTTTGTACTAGAATGACAAAATCACAGCCATACAGTGTATCATAAAGTGTCTTCATTTTTCTTCTGTATTTATCTTCTTTTTCCTGAATCTTCCTCCATCTTAAATTATAATGGAACACCTCATTAAGTAGTGATGTTACATATGAGAACCTTTACTTTGGCTTTAGATGTAAGAGTTTGAAATTAGCAATGTAAATGTAGAAAATGCTCATTTTGGCACTTGTATTTGATTATTGGCTGTCCATTGTGTTTTATGAGATTATAGTGGAGAGAACAATATGCTACAAAAATTCACAGATGGCAGACATTGTGGAGTGACATCTTTTCTTCATGTTTCAACAGAGATATGTTATGTACTTCTGTTAATTTATTCTTGTGCTACACTGTTTTCCATCACACCTGCGATAATACTGCATAGATAATGTGTTACAATGTGAGAGTAAGCTATATCTGAAAATTTATCTTGAAAAGAAATATGCCTGCTGTGTAGCTGTTATCACTGATAGATTTTTGGCTGTGGTATTTCCATTTCCTGTTTATAATGTTTATCTGCTCATCATTCTTGACAGTTTTGTCTTTAATTAAAAGTGTATCATTGTAGGTCAGGTTAGTGTTGTATTAATGTGTTTTTCAAAATGTACTTGGGATTTAATTGTGTGACTTCTGCCAACAGAATAGTTGACAGATTTACATCACTCTGTGGCAAAAAAATGCTAATTTAAAATTCTGTGAATTACCACTTTCTTTTTTACTCTGAAGTCTCTTTGTACTGTGTGTATTTTTTAGTTCTAGCTCAACTTACCACTCACTCAAAGAATTAATTACGTTTTTAAAAATTCTCAGACTGCTAAATCACTTTTAGAGTTGAAAGGCTGTAAATCTACTATCAAATCTACACTACAAAAAAAGATGTTCTTTCAATTATCAGAACTTTTGCAGATTAGCAATTCTACTTTATAAGCGTTCCAAGACATGACAGATTCCAATCCTGTGAGATGTGCGTTATAACTCTTATGTTCTGTTGCAAGATGTGAATTTTTACAATATTGTGATAAATAGTGAGTTCTTTAATGCTTCTGTCACATATTCTCAAACAAATTGCAGATGAAAGATGTCTTCCATTTAAAAGGCCTCAATAGCTACTGTTCATTGTCCATTATTACAGATAATTCTCCAGGAGCAACATCAGCTATATATAACATTTGTGACAAAGCTGATACTTGAACAGTACTAATTGCATAAAGTGAATTATATTTCATAATTAACCAAAATAAGAAAGAGGGTAATGAATTACTGCTTTTTGGTTACTGTTTTCCCCTTTAATTATTTTTCCAAGAAATTCATTAGGGGGCAGCAGAGTCATGTAGTGATCCAGACTGCAAGCATTTCTAAGTATTTCATGTTAGCACTTCATTATTCAGCGTTTTTGTTAGGAATCACTTTTTCTGTGAATGCATCATGTTTTTTCAACACTGAAGAAGCAAAATGAATAGTTTTTAAGTAATCATATGTAGAATCTGTGTAGTTGCCTCTAATTATTGTAGTTGTACAAATGGAGAGCTAAAGCAAGGTGATTAAAAGGTGTACTGAAAAGTTGTTTGGGAATGTGCTGATTTCAATGTGTAGTAAGCCTCTGATTTCTAGATTTGGATGATTTCAGGTAGTATTTTAGCTACTTTATGCTTTATCTTTTAGGAAGGGAGAGATAAAAAGTCAAGAGAACTCACAGAATGTGCACTTGAAGTTTTTAAGAATTTGTATTTCTTTCAGATAATTTATTCAGAAACAATTTTTGAAATCTAGATTTAATTGATGGTGGTAAAATACGTGAGCATTTGAAACACTTCTGTGTTTTAAGGAATGTTGACGATTTAACCAGTGTTAAAAATCTAACAACTTGAACATTTTGTTCTGTATTCTGGTGTATGTGAGTGCACAAGAATTTCATAACTCTTAAGTGGAGAGTTTTGTATGGATACAAATTCCTTTGTAAAATACCAACTATTGCTGCTGTTATAGAAGACATTAACAAATACTGGTATGATGGAGCTTAAAAAACTGTGTAAGAAAAGTAAGAAACTTCTGTCAGATCTGGGGTCCTAGAGACTCTTAAGATATCTTGATCTTTCACCATTACAGCTTTCATTTATTTTCAAGACCAGTGGTATTTAGAGAAGGGTTCCTATTTCTGAGGTAGTTATTCTACATGAAAGGATAAATAAAATCATGAAGCTCTTTAAGGACTTTGTTAATTTGCTTGATATATATTGAATTTCATAGGAAAAATGAGATTTGTGGACAAAGAGGGGCTTTGTTTCTGTCTGTTAGGGGAAATAATGAACATCTTTCAAGAGTATAATTATTAGTTTCTATTAAAGGAACTGACCCATAATTAGAGCAGAATGTTTAAGTGGCTCAATGCTTTTCTAAGTCAAGTTCTTACTGTAGATTATTTTAGCAGTCATAGCTCTATGTCTAACTACCATTCTCTGTTATGAATAGCTTATAGGAATGTTGTTGTATGTCCTCTTTGGTTTTGATTTGTCTGTTTCTTGTTTAGTTCCTCTGAACTCCTTTATTCTGTTCATAGTTTGTTTGTTTGGGGTTTTTTAAATTTTCTTTCAGATTAATTGGCTTGTTTTAGTCAGTTTTGGAGTTGGATACAGCATAGAAATATTGGTCACTCTTTGAAATCATACTTTTAAAGCATTCAAAACTAAGGGTTAGAGGGAAAAACAAGTGATTTGTTGAAGGCCATTCATAGGTTGAACCTTTTGTTCTATATGTTAGTTTTCATTAAATATTTTATTTTCTTGATATGTTTCTGATTCTGCCATGGGTAGAGAGAATAGTGCCTGAATCTTGTCATTGCCCTGTTTCTCTTAGAATTGGACAATTTTTCATTAGTTGTAAGGATTTGTTTGCAAGGTTACACTTCATAGCTGAAAAGCTGCTGTGGATGCACGTTTTTCTTCATACTTATTACAGGATCAGTGGAATCAGTTAATACTTTGTGTGTGTTATTGTGTGTGGATACATATGAGTGATAATTGCTATCAAGTGTATCATAGACACACACCAACAACATAAAACTAAAGAATTATGATCCTCAGGAGGGAAAGAGCTTTCTAATAGTCTGAAAACAATTCTGTCTTTTGTTTTTTTTGACAATATTTTTAGGAAAACATACCTGATTATATACTTTTAATCCTTTACTGAATACTGAGGGAAACCTGGTGACCAAGGATAAGAAAAAGGCTGAGGTACTTAATGCTGCCTTTGCCACAGTCTTTAGTAGTCAGACTAGCCATCCTCAGAGTTCTCAGTCCCCTGAGCTGGATGACAGAGACGGGGAACTGATTGAAGTCCCCATAATCCAGGAGGAAATGGTTAGTGACCTCCTGCTTCATTTTCACATACACGTGTCAATGGCTGGATGAGTTCCACCTAAGTGTACTGAAGGAGCTGGCAGAGGAACTTGCTAAGCCACTCTCCCATGATTTATCAGCAGTCCTGGTCTAGTGGGCAGATCCCAAAGGATTAGAGTTTGGCCAGCGTGATGCCTCTCTGCAAAAAGGGCAGGAAGGAGGACTTTGGAAACTACAGGCCTGTCAGCCTGACCTCAGTGCCAGGGAAGGTCATGGAGCAGGTGATCCTAAGTGACATCACAAAGCAAGTGTGAGCCAGCATGGGTTCATCAAGTGTTTGGTTCTGGGCCCCTCATTACAATAGAGAGATTGAGGTGCTGGAGTGGGTCCAGAGAAGCTGGTGAAGGGCCTGGAGCACAAGTCTGGTGAGGAACAGCTGAGAGAACAGGCATTATTTAGTAGTCTGGAGAAGAGGAGGCTCAGTGGGGACCTTACTGCTCTCTACCTGAAAGGAGGATGGAGCGAGGAGGTGGCTGGTTTCTTTTCCCAAGTAACAAATGACAGGACAAGAGGTAATGGCCTCAAGCTGTGCCAGGGGAAGTTTAGGTTGGATATTAGGAAAAATTCTTCACTGAAAGGGTGCTCAGGCATTGGAGCAGGCTGCCCAGGGAAGTGGTGAAGTCACAGTCCCTGGAAGTGTTCACAAACTGTGTAGACAGGGCCCTCAGTGACATGGTTTAGTGGTGGACTTGGCCGTCCTGGGGTAATGGTTGGACCTGATGATCTTAAAGATCTTTTCCAATGTAGTTAATTCTATGATAAATTTGCTTTTAAAAAAAGCGGTACATAAGCTTCAGTGAGTTTTCACAATTAAAATATAATAACACTGCAAGAAACAACAGATAAAATATATAAGTTTTTAAGTGAGTAAGTAAGTATTTTGGGTTCTTTCAGCACTTTAAACAGCTGTTTTGGCCTTTTCTCTAGGGAAGTGGCAGAGTATGTGTAGTAATTGTTGGGTTGTGTCTTAGTTTTTACTTTATGCAATAACTAATTTTAGGTCAGATCTCCCTTATTGTGTCCCCAAAGCCCAATCTACTCATCTATGGCTCCTCAAGCTGCTGATTTTTCTTACTGTGGCTGCATATTTTGGATAAGCAATGAATCCCCAAAGCACATTTTCACTGTTAAACAAATATAGGCCTCAGTCCAGCAAAGCACTTAACAGTGTATTTAACTATTAGCATGTAACTGATGCATTTGCCTGCAGTACAACTGCTTACATACTTTAAGCTATGGACATACTAAAGTGCTTTAGTGGACTGGTGCCCACATGTAATGTCAAGGGAGAGCAGCATATTTGCATTGTGGTACTGAACTAGGCCCTCTGCTACAGATAGAGATCTCCAAAGTCTTCAATTAAAAAAGAAAAATAACTAAAATCCTATTTTATAACACAAATATTTTACCTATATTCTATAAATATCACAGAGTTAGCTTAAAAAACAGCTGTTCATTTTCACTTGCTCTTATGTTGAGAATTACCATGCTTTGATAGATTGGCAGTTACTTTAAATGTGTGTAAGAACTGGTGTATCAGGCAGGGACCTAGGAGCCATGCAGATTTAGGGCTGCTTGCCTATAAAATATGTTTTTGAGGGAGAGTTGGAGGAAGTGAATAAATACGTGGCATTAAGTGAGAAAAAAGTGTTTGAACAAAGCAGCAGTACCAAGAGGTCTCTGCTGAGAGGAGCTCCCATAGTCTCAATGTTATAGCCCTCAATGGTATAATAGTGTTAGGGAGATTGTGATGCACCATGCTGGGAAAGAAAAAAAATATGAAATGAGGTTATCTTTGAAAGGTGTTTTATTTAAGAAAAATGTAAACCAAACCATTGACAGTTGTTGTGCTAGAGGTTAGTGAGGTGGCTATAGAGGCTGGATAAGCATTGTATGTATGTAATACATCTGACTATGTCTTACTCAAGCCATTTCGTCAATGCATGTAAAGTTTCAGGTAGTATTTCAGAATGTCAAATATGTGTAATCAGCCTAAATCTGCTTTACAGAGTTGAGTATTCAAACTAAAGGGTACTGCTGGAGTCTGACACTGATACATTAGCTAATGTTGGTAACATGCTGTGAACTACCTGTGTGCCGTAACACTGGAAGGCAGTCCATTAGTGCCTGAATTAATGCACTCAGGGACTTTTAATTCTTCACAGAATCTATTTCCATATTTAATTACGGGAAAGTCATAGGAAAAGTTACAAAGCACCTTCTTCATCCATTTCGTTGTCAACGGGAGTGGTGATTAGTAATTCTTCTTCAAGTTATATTGCAGTGTTCACTTAAAATAATGCAGCTCCTTGCTGAGTTTGCTCCAATTAAGCCATATTTTATTTGCTAATGACTTACCAAGTTGACAATGACCTTGAAGTTGGTATTGTCAACACTTCTTGGCATAAAGAGCTAGATGATTTAGAGTTATTAAGAGTGCATCAATTTATTCTTCAGTCTTTGTCAGTATTTTTAAAAAGCTTTTTAATTCCATTACAGATAGGATACTTTACCTGAATAATGTACATGCTAGTAAGTTAAGTAACAGTCCATTTATATTGTTTTAACTGCAGATTTTAAAGATGTATATGTAAGACAACACTTTTATTGTCTTTGAGTTTGAAAAAATATACTGAACTGTGTCGTCTTTACGATTGAGTAGCTTTAATTGATATGAATGCAATTTATTACTGTCACATTTCTGTTGGTTGTAAGTCACTTATATAAATACATTTATAAATATTTAGGTATTGAATTTCACTGTTTCAGAAGTTACACTTCATCATGGTCAAATTTATTTCACTGTGTGTTAAAAAGGGTGCTAGTATAATTGAACAGAATAAGATGTTAATTCTTTATGAATGCTTCTTGGTAATTTAAAACAAAGATGATAACAAAATCACAGTTGTGTGGTTCAGAAATGTTTAGAACATCATAGTTATGGTTCAGTAATAACATGAAACCCCTTTGCATTTAAATGTAATTTATAGTGTGCTAGTTTGAACATTTTAGTTCAAGCACAGTATTAGCATAAATTGAGTGCAGTAATGAACTGTCTTTTTTTATCACTAAAAATAATTCTGAACTTGTCAGTTTGTTTTTATCGTATTTCTCCTTTTGGAAGATAATATTACATGCTGTCTTAGTCCAGATACATATATAATCACACTGCCAATTCATGCACATTATTTGCTCGGAATGATCATTAATTCGTGTTTCCTCACATTTTTATATTAGATTATACCTGCGTTCAAGAGCCTTAGTGAGTGTAGAAGGAAGTGGATATCACTACTTTCAAAAATGTTCTGTGTTAAGTTTCACCATCTGATTTGATGCATTTAAATTGTAGTGTATTTTACTTATGAAGGATATTGTTCCTTTGCTGTAAATATTACTTACTGCATGCCATTAGGAAAAAAAAAAAAAAGTGATCAAACTACCATCTTTCGTCAAGCAGATCTTTTAGGAATATAATCCTTTTGTTTTTGCCTTCAAGAATTGAGTTACTATGCCATAAAAATTGACTTTAATGGAGTCATCATTATGTGCATATACTGTAACTGAATAACCATATGATCTAATCACTGTAACTCATTTCTTTCTTAACTCTAAGTCTATGTTCTCAGTTTCAGCATCATGCCTAATAAAATATCATATCAGCTTTGGGCTGTTCAATCTAGAGATTTTGAGGTGCCTAGGATCTTTTGAAATGTTGAATAGTAGTGTGTATATAGAGCTTCCTAGGAAACAGCAAGCACAGGTTTCAGGTCAGGATAATCATGTACGTAAATTTAAGTATATAAATTATTATTATCTCTGTATTAAAATTTCATTTTAAAATTGCTTTTCAGTTTTACAGTAGAGTAAATTGTGCTAAGCTTTCTTTTGTAGATGTTAGAATATGTCTAGAAATGCCAGTGATCTGATTGAATGATGTATTTCTATAGCAGTTTTCTTTCATATTACTTTTATTGGAAGCACATGTTTGTTTGAATTGGCAAGGGATTGTAATAAATTATATTCATTAAGACTGCGTAGTATGACTACTGTTATAAAAGCAGAGATCACTTCTAATGTTTTGTTCAGAGTTTTTCATCACTCTTCCGTGCAGTAGCTGTCATATTTGAAGTTGTTTATAATTTTGAAATTATATTATTTTTAGTTTTGTAAGGCTCACTACTCTCTAAGTAGGGTACATCTACAAAAAAAGCAGCATCTGCATAAAAAGAGAGAACAACTATGACTTGTTTTGATTTTAATTTTTAATTTGAATTTGCAGAACATGGAAGACGAGGTATGTATACCTCATGGAAATGCTTTTATCACAGAAACTAATAGTATGGTATTAAAAATGTTTAATATCTTTAATATAATGTTTCCAAATGTGCTACTCTTGTTCTGGGTAAAGTTTATTTCTTGTCAAGTGTTGGCCCCAGAAAAGAAAAGCAAAAATGTACAGATTAGTAATCTCATGAGAAGATGACAATCTGCACATATTATTCTCCTTAACAGGACTTTATAGTTTTACAGTTTATTGTTAGCAATTTAATCCCATTCCTCCAGACATACAAGCTCTTTTATCTTTTTTAGAGCTGATGTCCCTCTGAGTGGGATTCACTTTGGAGTTCATTTTACATTTTTAGCTTTCAGAGAAATTGTCTGTAATTGCTGCGAGGCTGCTATCTGCTCAACATTTTCCCAGATCATAGAGGCTATGTTGGAGATCACAGCCGTCCAACTCTTCAAGCTCCCCACCAGTGCGGTCAGAATCTACAAGACTTTTCCTGCCACGAGAAGGTTCTGTTCTATTAATAATAATAATATAATGCTATTCCTTTATTTGTATCATAATAAAATGTATGTAATTTCACAAAATTAACCATATAAAAAAATCCAATAAGCTTACCCCTATTACAGACTTCACAATAAGTTAGAGTTCTGCGGGATGTAATATGTCACAATTTAAACTAATTTTAAGAAGTCCATTCTGTATATATCTGGACAATAATATGTTTTCTTATATCATATATTAAACCACTAGTAAATAGTGCCTTACAACACCACTTGATGGTGCTGTCACCCTATTACTCTGAAAATTCAGCTTAGCTCCCATGCTTCTTTTATAATAATGATCATCTTAAATGGCTTAAATTATGAAGGAGGACGAATTGTACAAGCAAGGAAGAGATTTTGGTTTTCCTTTTTTTTTTTTTTTTCCTTTTCCTTTCTTGCCAGGAAAAGGTAGCATGTTAAGAAAGAAATCTGTCTCTCTATAAATATTTATTGTGAGAATGTATACAATGGCTATAGAGATGATACACGTGTAAAAAAAGGAATCCTGTCTGAAGAAGACACAGATATTTTCTGGATTCTGAGTTTATTTGTGCATAATGAAGGAAATATGTGACTAAGTTGTTCTTCTAAGATGAGACGGACTTCAGTGCTAGAATTAGAATGACGGCATGCTCATCATGGATGCAGATTCTGTAAATGGTAGCGAAGTTTGGTGGGATTTTTTATTTTTTTATTTTTTCCAAAATACTAGAAAGATGTGCTTTGAACAGAAGCTGAGTATGGATAGCCGGTCTTATCCCCAGTTTGTCTCTGAGAATGTTCTCAGTCAACATATCAGATTTGTTAGAAATCATGTAAAAATTGCTGTGAATTATGTTGATGGGTTTAGAATTAGTGAGTGAAATTTTAGATATATAATGTATTTGCTAAACTCTTTTGTTTTCTGATCTCTAAAGATATTCAGTCTACAGGCCATATTAATTCAGTTTGTGTGTGATGTGTATTTAGCATGCTAAATTTATTCTTTTAGCAAGTAATATTGAAACTGGGAGAGTAATTTTGAGTAAACAGGATAATATTATGTTTATGAGATACTTTTCATTGATATTTCTTGTACTGTCTAATAGAAGCAGCTTTTGCTGGAGTGTATGCATATCCTGAGTCGTTCTTCATCATTTTCAATTTTCTCATCATAAAAAGATTTTTGAGTTGAGGATTTGCACTGGACTTTCTGGGTTGAAGAGCTCTACCTATTGATTTTCATGCTAAACCCTATAAGCTCTGCTACGAATTCCAATAGCTTAATGTTTGTGTTTTGCATCATTTTAAGTAATGCAGGGTGACCTTTGATAGGCTAGGCTGAATTTTATATATATGCATAGAGTTGAACATGAAGCTGAAAAGTTAGTAATGAAGTGAAAGCAAATATTTGTGCAGACCTTTATGAGTCAAAGTAGATGTGTTCTGTCCAGCTTAGTACATTTACCTCAGCCATTTACAATTCATGACTACTATATAAACGTATTCATGTTGGAAACCAGCAATTTAGCCCCCAACCTGGGGAGGGAGAGGAGGTGTGAACAAGTACATTGTAGAGCAAAATGACATTGTATGAACACAGAACTTGAAAATTTTTTATATACCTCACATTAAATGGAACTGTTGCTTCCGATCTAACTTCCATAAAATCTGCTGAATAGAACATGACTGTATGTATGTTTGACAGCTTGAAAGATTAATATGTAGATGCATGCAGAAAGTGGAATTGGACAGATGAGTGGTCCATTGAGCAGGGTTGTAGTGCTGAGGTCTGTAACTGCCTGATGTGGACAATGATAACCTGAATTTTATTATGTTTGCAATTTTTATGCATGCTGGTCTATATGGTTTGAAGCTAAATTGTCAATCAACCCTTTCTTTTTTCTTTGGCAGTCATCGCTGCATCTCTGGATGCACAGAGATATCTGTGCTCAGCTTGATGTGTTGAGTATGATTTAGGAAGCAGCTCCAGAAGTATAGGAATTAAAATGAAAAATATAACTTGAATAAGTGAGAAAACAGTTAACCCCAATTTTTTTTTCTACGGTGGAATATACTGTCTGGAATCACAAGCTGCCTACCTGCTGGACTGCAGGAGAGCTGTAAATTCTCGAAGCTCTCTTAGCTGATAACCAAAGTTATTATTCTCTGTGGCTTCAACGTTACCCATCACAGTGTTGTTAGTGAAACAAACTGATGTTATTAGGGAATTGTTAGTTTCACAACTGCTATTTGTAGAGAATAGTGAGACTAGGAGGGTTGAGGGTGGAGATTGTGTGAGTGAGGAAATGAAGTGAAACCTGCTTAGAGGCCTTTGTAATGTAATAAAATTGAACCGCTGCATGGTTTATATTATAATTGTGGTATAGCTAGCAAAAAACCTCCTACATACAAAATTTCCTACACGCTTGTAGGTAATGTTTATACTTTATTTGGCTGGTAGCTATTATTTATATTAGTTGTTCTTTGTAAATAGGGCAAAATTTGAAAATTCTTTGACTTATTTTTTTATTTTCTTTTCCTTTACATTAGGATGTTACTTATTCTGCCAAAAAAAATATAAAGGAATACATTTCTGTAATTTAACTGGTAAAAGCTGTGAGTTTAAACCTCAGGAAGGGCTAGATCTGGGCAATATGATGTAACTCAGTAAATAACAGTATGCCAGGATATATATATATATATATATATTTTAATCTGTTCTTATTTTTTTATGTCTGTTCTTTAAAATGAGTTTATTTTTTGGTTTTATCTGTATTGTGCCAATGTTTTGATTGTCTCATGTTTGTAGCCTTTGTTTGCAGTGCTCAGGTTCATTTGCTGCTTCTGAGCTCTTTTACTTCTTGAAAGCTTTCACATACGCAGACATTACTGCTTGTTTCACTGGAAACCTAATCCATGCAGTTATTAATTTTGCTGTGGTTTCAGAGCAATGAACACATTTTGAAAGGTTTATTTTACTGAAAGGCAATTTACTTTATACTTGATGGGTTGTAAAAAATGTGATCTACTTTCAGTAACACAGTTGAGCTTTTGACGCATCCAGGCTGGTCTTTTGCCACACTTGATAACCTTTTGCACATTACAGTGTGCTCTGAGGAGAGTGTTCTTGAATATCAAACAACCCAGCTTTCCTGAGTCCCTTGGCCATTGAGAGCCATGCCCTATGGGATGAAGTCAAGCAGATTCTTGAGCAAGTCAAAGGTAGGAGAGGTGCCCTGCTGGGCTTGTTACAGATGGAAAAAGAACAAATTCATTGGGGCCATGAATGTCAAAGTGATGGTGGAATTTAAGATGCTGAATGTTGCAAGGCAAATAATAAAATAAATCCTTAATTCAGCCTCTTATTTTGACTTCCAAATGGTTTATCATCAAGAGGGATGTAAGGAAGTAAGGAAGTATTTTTCCTAGTTGAGCTTAATGCCTTGTGTTAAGAGGAAGGAATCTCATTTGTGTCTGCAACTTCCTGTAGAGGTGCTCATTAAGATACTGTAGGCTATCTATTTCACTACTGTACAAGTGCTCATTAAGATACGAGAAAATGTGAGTATGACCATTGTTTCCTCCTCTGTGTGCCTTAGGAGTATAAATAACTTCCTCTAATTAAAAAAACCCCAAACACTCCCCC
>JANHGB010021301.1:0-42150 GCA_026283785.1 Coracopsis vasa | reverse complement strand
CCAGGCTGAAAGTCAAAAACACAGCACTGCACCAGCTACTAAGGAGAAAAATAACTGCTACTGCTGAACCCAGGACAAGAGGTTGCCAAGTGCTTTGACTTTGATAGTGAATAACCTCGGGACACATTTATTTGTGGAATGGAGACTTTGAAGCTAAAACCCTATGAAGAGCTCTTTATTACCCACAAAATCATTCTTACAGAATCGTAGAATGATTCAGATTGGAAGGGACATATGTACAACAGGGCATAGAACAGGTTGCAAAAAGTCTCATCCAACCTGGCCTTGAACATGTCCAGGAATGGAGTATCCACAACTCCTTTGGGCATCTTGTTTCACTGTTTCACCGTTTCACCACCCTCACAGTGAAGAATTTCTTCCTAATATCTAATTTAAATCTACCCTCTTTCAGTTTAAAGCCATTAAATACTTAAGCTGTCTTTAATGAGACAGTTTAGGTGGCTCCATGAGGTAGCGTTATGTGGTTTTCACAGGCTTCTGGATGAAACTAGTTTTTGAGATCTTATATTCTGGATGTATATCAGGAGGTATGATCTAGTAACACATGTATAGATATTACAATATTTACGAATCTATATATTGTGAGATGAAGTTGACTGAATTTTCCTAGTGTCCCTTATTGAAATTTTAGACATATAGAAATTCTGCTACTTTAAAAAAAAAAAAAAAAAGTGCTTAATATTATATGGTAATGCCTATTAGTATAACCCTAACATTACAACTCAATATATGCTTGTTGTTTGCTTATAATTTTCAACATGATGTTATGCTAAATGTAATCCTTCATACTCAGGGTAGATCACCTCATCTTTCAGCACAGGTGCCCTTTTATTAATTCATCTCATATTTCACTTAAAGAGGAAAACCCAAAAGGGGCCAGAATCTCTATTAGTCATTTCCTATATGTTCTGGCCCTGGATGAAAAAATTAGAGAGCAATCAATCTAAATGGCTAGACACAAACTTACAGTTCTAACAATGTGACATAGTTACTGATTCTTGCAATCATATACTTATCTGTAACACTGGTTCAGAAATATAATTAAAAGAATGATTTGACCTGTAAAGAAAAACATAAAAATTAGCCTACCAATTCTTCATCTGCTTACTAAAAATATCAGAAAGAAGGGCTTTTAGACAATTTATCACCAGAAAATTGGCTATTAGTGAATACAGTGATATCTTTCAACAAGAACAATGTACTTATTAGGAAGTGTAACTTGCTTCTACATCATACAATTTTATCCATGTTGGTTTGAAAATACTAATATTCCATGGGCACTCTTCTAACAGTTACAAAACATTCAAAACTACAAAGACTTTTAAAAGAAACATTTAAAAATTTGGTTTTTTATTGAAAATATATATTTAACTTATAAAAGACAGTATTTCCTCCAAGATGTAGAACTCAAAACATGCATTAATCCTTTCTGTCTGTGGGTCCTGCATTCTGAATTGCAAGATGTTTATCTAATTATTCAAAATCTATATTGAAACAATTAATATAACCTGTATAAAATGGTTGTCTCTTCCACTGTAAATTAACTCCCAGGAGGAAGATAAGATTCCTCTTCAAAAAGTAGAAAGATGCAAAATAATAAAAATTCCCTCTTCATGTTTTTCCCAGCCATGTGGGGTAGGAAAGGTAGAAGCCAGCCAGGTGAAGCCAGCACTCAGGAGTTGGAGACTGTTTCCAACAGCAGGTGAAACAAGCAGGCACAGCAGGGATGATCCAGGCTCATCAGGGATCAAATGGTCCCTCCACAGCTGCCATCCAAAACAAAAGCAGTACCTTGCTGATGGCAATAGAATTTGTAAATTAGTTCCCTTCCACTGCTTTCTTGCCATATACCACTTCCTCCTTCACCTCTTTGAATAGTCTCTCACTTCCTTAAGATGGCCTTTGCGTTGCTCCCTATTACATGCATAATTAGTTGTGATTCACAAAGCATTCATGAGGTACTCCACTCTTTACTCAAGAGATAAAACCACTTCTGAAATAGAGGTACAGTCTCATTATGTATCTTTTTTAAAAATAAAAAAAAAAAAACATTTAATTGCAGCTGTAGTTAATACTGATTGTGTTTATAGCCCTTGGACTTGTTTGGGACTTAAATGCACAGATCTGCGATGGTGCTGAGCTGCTCACTCCATGGCATCTCTGCTCTTTGGGGAGGTCTACTCTTTCCAGCGGTGGTACATCTGGTAAAAGTGTACTAGTTATTGCTCTGCACAGTACCTGTTCCAAGGCTAGATCTTTACTTACCTGAGCAGACTACCTACTATGTGTCCTTGCAATTTCCGCTTTTGTCAGTGAAACTCCTTGTACACACACAGATAAGGTCTGGTCACTATATATTCATTACATTATCTCATCTTCCATCTTTTGACTTCTTCCATTACATGTTAAATTTGAATTTCTTAGTATTATGTTTATGTGCTTAATAGACAGCACAATAGGTGAGGTTTCTAAGCACCACCAGAATAGAAATGAAAGGAATATTCTGCAATCCTGTAGAGAAACCTAGAAGTTCTTTAAAATTCAAGACCATTTGAAGCCAGATGTCTCGTTTCCTTAGGCACATCTGGAAATCCTTGTCTTAAAGTATTTCTGGATCAAAGAACCTTGTCTGGCATGCAGCTAAATGTATATCCTGAACAGGTTATTGATAAGAAACTGGTAATTAAACAGTGCAGGTGAAACAAAATGATTATGTAAAACATTTAGCGGTTCATCAGACAATCAAACTAATGTATATAATTTGCATTAAACTGCACACTTCTAATAGTTTTAGCTTTAAGTCCCAAACTCATTTCACCTTAAAAGTTTTGCTGGCAATGTTCCCACTTTGGTTTTAAGTTAATGTGACTGTGTCAAAGAACTAAAAAAAAAAAAAGAAAAAAAGGCAATTCGACAGGGCTTTACAGGAACTTAGCAAAGTATTGGATCATGGTGCTCCTTCCTTAGAATTGCTAAGTAACTTCCTATTTCGGGGAGTAATTTTGTGTGATGACTGAGATAATACAATAATTTTAATGGAAAAGATGCTTGAATCTCTCAGTCTCTGCTTCCTCATAGGGTTCATTCATTGTAGTAATTTCTCAATGATACCTGAAGTTCTCTGTAACTTAAATATTAAATTTGCATTTATGTTATAGGACATTTTAGACTAAGGTGGTCTCCTATTGCTCTTTGCTGAGCATATGTATGTGATGAAGTTGATCTTTTAGAGAAACAAAGCTGGAATCCTTTCTTTTGTTAATGTTATTGGTATACAAACCCTGCTGAATAGTATAATAACATTAAACAGTAGCAGATATAATTGACTTCGAGAGGAAAGGACAAAGGACTGAACTGTGTTTAAAAACTGTACTTAGCAAACAGAAAATAAAGAAAAAATATGTTATTCTTTCTCAGGGTCCAGCCCAGACTTATGGAAAGACTGCAGTCATAATTTGGTTTTATTTCAAAGCCTACGAACAATCAGTGTCAAAACTCCATGACAAAGTGTAAAATTGAAGGTTTTTCTTGTAGTACTCTTTTTCTACAAGGTTAACCTTGAATCAGGTCCTGCTACTGCAAACACTGTGACAGGTAGGAGTGTTTCAGAAGAATTTTTCCGCATCAGTTCCTTAAGCTACATGAAAGACATTGCACAGAGCCTAGATTGCCATTTTGCTTCTTTGCACATCCAAATGGCCTAAAAGAAGTGAGAAGATGGACTGGGCTAACTACTTAACTGAGATCAAATCTTGCAGACATTTGTCCATTCTTTTCACTCTAGTACCACCAGAGGATTTGAAAAGGCAGTGTTTAGAGGGAGTCTGGAGTTTCCCTCTTTCTTTTTCACAGCTGCCTCAGTGAAATCTATATGAAATTCTGGTCAACCAGAAAGAGAAATCCAAACTGCAACAGACATAAAGCACAGGCATTAGGATGATCAAGGGACCAAAAAACCCTCTGAGGGAACACAAAATAATGGGTTTGTTTAGCTTAGCCAAATATGAAGAGACATAAAGTACGTTATGCACATTAGAGTGTAACCACCACGTAAATTAAACAAGAGTGTAGAAAGCTGGGAACAGAATGACCATATGAAATTTAAAAAAAGGTTCTAACCTTTAGAGGAAAAGGGTTTTCTTCTGAAACAACCTGACAGGACTAGCAATGGGAGCAACAGCAGCAAAAAACCTACCACAACAAACAAAACCAAACCAAACACCTTCTGGATTTTAAGGTGTAGTTTATGACTAGGTCATTAAAATGCCTTTAATACTAGAAGACTGCTTTTGCCAGTCCTGATCTAATCTGCTGCCTCGTGCTCCATTGACCCAAAAGAAAAGGTTTTTCACAGACTGGAAGAAGCCACAACATGAGCAGCTGCTCTCACTGTAGTCAGAAAGTCTACCTGGCACGATCAGTGCTATGGAAGAAAAATTCTGGAGACACTTGGGGACTGTTAAGGCACCCGGTCAGGCAAGGTGAGCATATGTGCTCTGATATCAGTAACAATCAACACAGCTAAAATGCCTGTCTCCCTCCCTCAGTCAAATCTCTGACTGGCAGCTTATAGGCTTCATGGCATTTTTGAGAAGCAACAAGCAATTCCAATTACTTAACATTTCATCAAATGAAGAGAGACTTTTTCTAAGGGATATACTTTTAAAGTGCTGGTTGGGTATAATTGTCCATACATCAGAGGTAGGAACTTGTTAGGATAGTCAATCGCAAACTAATTCTGGTAGCAAGGAAAAGCAAATGTCCTTTAAACAGACTTTTCATGAGAAGATTTAATACAGCAGTCAATAAAGATGGAGGAAAATATACCAAAACATACGATAAATTTTAATTGTAAGCATGTACAAACTTGAGGTCTTTTGCTCTGCTCTAAAAATCTCCCAGCAAATTTACGTTTCTACTGACTAGGAGGGATGAGTCTTAAGGGATAATCAGACTTACATGAGATCCAGTTTCTCACGAAAGTGGGTGATAGAGACTTCAAGTTATTGCAGAGGAGAAAGGTGCAAGGGGAAGGTTGCTTTTCTACAAATATTGTATCTTATTCTCTGCACAATCTTTCATTACTAATCACTCACCTCATTGGGTAATTAGGCAAAGTGGAGCTAGTCTCACCTAAGAATTGTTAACTAAGAGGGTCTAATATTAATACATTTTAAATATTATGGACATTTTTTCAAAACACATTTGCTGAAGCATCCCTGGCATTCAAAAGTATATCTGTCCATTCTCTTTTTTCTCTTGTGTTCTGAATACAGAAGTTACAGATTTTTCAGTCCCAGGCAGAGGCATTTCCAGCTTCTAAATCAACTAGGTTTCTTAGTCTTTACTCATTGTCCCCTTATTGTTCTCTTTTCATACTAATAATTCCGTTTTGAAACTTATCTTTACATTTAATCTGCCTACACTGCAGGGAGTACTTACTATGTTTATCATACAACTGGAATCAAATATTATAAGGGTAGATGCCTGTAAGGGACATGCTAGAATTTAAATGTTGACTGTCCTATTGTTGCGTGCTACCTTTCTTAGGTCGCTTAATGGTAACTGTTCTAACAATGTGAAAGTGCCTCCTAAATAGGCATAGAATGCTCCCACTTGGAGGCCTCTTTAAAATTATTTAAATCAGTGCTAAAGTCTAATAGATTCGGTGAAATACAAATACATCCTTGAATTTTTTGGTGAAGATTGAAGCTGAAAATAAAGAATATTCAGTGGATGCAAACATGCATGAGTTAAGCCAGAAGGAAATAGTTTTAGTTCTCAGAAAGACAGCAAAAGCCTAACCCCAATCCTGGACTGCAAAACTTTAGGCTTTGCTTTTAGTAGTAAATATTCAGTGTTCAAGGCCAGGTTGGACAGAACCTTGGGTGACATGGTCTAGGGTGAGGCATCCCTGCCCATGGCAGGGGGCTGGAACTAGATGATCCTAAAATCCTTTCCAACCCTAACTATTCTATGAGTCTATGGTAAAGCTGGGAGATATAAACTATCCTTTGATAAAGCCTGATGACTTGGACTGGTTTGTGTGGAATAATTTTCAATTAAGATTTTTCATTCTCATCTTAATGGGGCCACTTGCCCTACTAAGTGCTTCTATTGAAATATGAAAACAAATATTTGTTTTGAAAAGTAAGGTAACCTTTTGCAAATTTTTTTTTCTGAATAGATGAAGAGATGAAGTAAATGTTTATCAAAACATATTCAGGCATGATATAATCAAAGTAAGCCATTTAGAGTAAGACTGAGAACTGGGACTGAAGGGTGGCACATGACATACTGTACAAAAAATGAAACACAAAACTTTTTCAAGTTTCACTTTTCCTCACAATTCAACATAATTAAGTCCTGCAAGGCTTACTGCAGTCTACTGGATGTTGCCATCTGCCACTTCCTAAAGTATTTCAATAGAAGTACTTCAGGAGAGCTTTTTCAATAAGTTTTAATGAAATTGCAACATGAGCACATCTGGACATATTCCCATCAGCAAATGTTTTTTTAGTTTGTTAAAAAATGTAATGGGTTGCACACACAAATTTTAGCGATGCCTTTAATTTTGGACTTTACTGTTATGGACTCTCATGCTTCCATGGTCCTTCAATCAAAATAATGTAAAGTCTTGTTTTTGTCTGAGAGAGGCAGCAGTAGCTGAAATCTGATATTCATAAGTCAGACCACAAGAAAGACATTGGGAACATTGCTTATTTTGTTTATTAAAAAGCACAAAGCAGACCAAAAATAAATTATAAAAATGCATTTACAATCATACTGGTTTAGAAAAAAAAGATAGATCTCTTGCCTCGGTCTCGGATTGAAAAAAAAAAAAACAACAAAATGAAGCTTTGTTCTTCTAAAATTGAAAAAATCTGTCTGAAGTTTATAGAAAGGATATCTAAAAGAAAATATGAAAAAGAAACATTTTGCTGCTGAAAAATGACAGTCAGTAATTTCTTCTACATGTGCAACAGGCTCTGCATTTTTCATTTGTTGTCCTGAACTGCTCGTGCATGCATTTGCACCTGCTTGAGGAGGATGTGAGGCCATAACCTTGCACAGGAAAGAATCTCTAGTAGATACTTGGTAACATCTGGAAAATGCCAGCTCAGGCTTTCTCCTTGTGTACAGCATTTCTACCTCCTTTTGGGTCCCAAACTGTGCCAATTCTTTGGGCACTGTCCCCTTGCTCCAGCAATCATCAGCTCCTTCCTATTTCTGCTAATACCACCATCACTGCTGACAGATTGTTGATGTTAGCAGAAATCCAGCAGATTTCCAGACATTTTGAAAACACAAGCAAATAGCCAGGACACACTTTCCTGTCAATGCTGGCATCTGTATATATCCTTTTCCTGGATTCCCCAGGATCCCAACAGTTGGAGTCCTTTTAGACACAAGACAACATCCTTTATTTTTACGGACTTTTTTTACTTTTTCTATGCTCTTCTCTCTTTTCCAACAGCCATCTCCCCAGCCCCACTGGGAATAATGTGAACTACAGGTGTTCTCACCTTCAGTTTTCCTTCTCCTTGCAGTCAGAGCATAACTGACTAGGAAGCAGAAATGCTGATGCAGCCTATACTCACTTGGAAAAGGAGAAAGTAGCCAGGCACTTCAATCCTTATGAGCTGCTACTCAGCAGCCAGAATTTGAAGGAACAGCTAGCCATGAGGAGAAAAACAAATTAACCAAACACATGCCACGTGTACCCCTACTGCCTCTCCCTGCACCACAGAAAAAAAGAAAGAAATGGTCTCTTCAATGACAAGCTAGAGATATTATCCACTCAGTCCTCCAAGCCAACACGTTTCTCTACCTATTTAGAATTACAAAGCAACTCTAGTAAAACAACAGATAATTATTTCCTCTTTCTTTAGTTCATTTTATGTCCTGACAACCCCAAGTGTCCTAAGAGATACTGCTGCTGTAATGGTCAGAATCCAGCCCTTAAGTTTTAGACCCTTCAATCTGCAGTGGAACATGCAGGGTCCATGTACAAGTTGACAAGTTGTGTATCTCAGAATAGGGTAGCCTGGATACAGAGGGACCTAAATTAACACATCACGATGCCGAGAACATTGACACAGCTTAAGTCCTACACATCTCTAAATCTTAGGTTAGTGAAAGTCTAGTTAGTGAAATTTCCCTTCTAGTGAAATTTAGGTTACTGAAATTTCCCTTCTCCTCACTTTCCATCCCAAACCCTCTAGAAAAGCAAGCTGTCCTCCACATGACCCCGTTTTTTTCAAAATGTGAGCAGATCTTTTTTGTGACCTTCAGAAGCACAAAAAAGATGCCCCTGGTCCCAGATGCCTGGCACTTATTTGAAGTAACTGGCCTGAGTTTAAAGTAGTCCTTCAGGAAAATCTCAGTTCTAGTTTTTTTCTTAGGACTGAATGTATTTTAGTCTTCAGCATGTCCATGCAAACACTTGTAAGTGTGCTTGGGGTTTTCTCAGCCTACACTGCTGAAGGTGGTTACTCCAGCTGGTGGAAGCAGGGGAAACATGATGGAGAGGAGAATAGAAGATGGATGAGTATATATATCCAAGGTAGAATGGATATTGTTTGAGGTGCAAATCAGATTTTCTGTAGCCGTTCTACAAAGGCAAAATATTAGTTGGAGCAAAACTGCTTCCTGGTGGTTAAGACACTTACTTTGGGGAAGATAAAAGTGTACTCTAGTCTCAATTCAGTGACCCAATGGTGATTCAGATGACTGAATTTCATGTGAATGAGACGAAATTCAAGATTAAACATTATGGAAATTAAAGGCAGAGGACAATATACATTACAAAATTTTTCTTTGCCATTTCCCTACTTGGGTGGTTTTGAGCAAACCAAATACATATCTTCAGGTAAAAAAATGAGTTTCTATGGAATTTAGATGCTTCAGGGAGTATATGGCAGCTGTCCAGAGTTTTTGAGATTCACCTTTTCAAATTAGGTAGATACGTAATGCAAAAGTTTGGGAGAGCCTAACTTAGTCTCCATGCATGGATCACATTTTTTCTCATCCTTTCTCTTTGGCACAGCTGCTTTTTCCTTTCTCCCACATCTGTTTTTCTACAGGAGCTGGTTTAGAAGGAGAAACCAGACTGTGGCTCCACTGCCACCAGAAAATGCTGAGAATGTCTGCTGTGAAAACCACTGGCTAGGGCTGTTCCACCCTTATTTTTTATGCTCACGAAAGATCATCATTATTCATAGATATCCTGTTTTTTAGTCAAGAAACCATGAAACAAAGATTATTCAGCATGACATGAACAATTAGGCTTCCTCACACTGTAAGACGGGAATCTGTGTTCTAAACCTGCATCTCCCACAACATATTTGAGAAACTGTAATTTTCTCATTAAGACAATCTTCATTCTATAACAACAAATCATATTCCTGGGGAAAAAAAAAAAAAAAAAAGGCTATCTGAAATGAAGCTGGACAAAAATAAATCTATTATTATATCGTGTGTGCAAGGAAGTGTAAGAAAGAAATGTTTTATGGCTTTATTTGTGATAGGCAAACAAAACCAAGGTTAAATCAAACTGTCAAGAATTAAAATTAACCCTCCTAAAGGATGTTTGTATGCATCCTTTATACTGTGAACATCTAAATAGGATTTCACCTCCTCTGTGTAAAAAGAAGAGAGGGACAAAACCAGCAAACCACCGATGTAAAGATTGCTTTTACGTAAGTATACCAGCATGTGCACTCATGCACAAGAACATATACACACTGAGCGATAGCAGCACATATGCCTGTCACATAGGTAAAGATGATGTCATTATTATCGTTCTGCACTTGAAATGCATTTTCTGTTAATACATAGAAGCTTCCCCAGGACTGACAGTTACAACATAACCCTTTCAACAACACCCCAGTTGTTTCTAAAGGTTTACAAGAAGCTAGGCCTTGCAGGAAATTATATAGACAAATTCTCATTTCTGAAAATTCTTTCTATACTTATGGTTATCTTGTGAACTTTAAAGAAGTAAATGTGTGTCTGGTTAAAGCAGTAATATTTACACTCTTGTGTAAGTTTTATTTATGAGTATCACTTTGTATAGATCTAGTAGGATTTTTTTTTTAATCTTCAGCGGTGTTGCAGACTTTAATTAGGATTCAAGAAAAGATTGTCTAAAACCCAGTAAATATGGCAATAGCAAACTGTGACATCTTACTGCTTTTTGATATTCATCAGTTTGCTTTTCTATATTTCAAACCAACAACTGTAGCTGGCAAAAAAAGAAAAAGTAAACCAAAGTCAGGAGAATTATTGTAAACATAAATGTTATACCATATTATGTCAATTTCCAAGACAAAAAAAATAGAGAAACTATTACAAAGTCAGGAGTGAAGCTCATTAACTATTGAAAAATTTTATCTCCGAATATTAATTGATTTTTTAAAATTAATCCACAGAGTTTCATATCCTTTCCAAGTATGCTTCCCATTAATATTCTAGCAATGAAGTTAGCTGCAGGTTAGAAATCCTTTGTAGATCTATGTGCGTTTTCTGTTCAAAGCCTGAATAAATAAATTGTACTGTGTGAAATATTTATGGGAAGACTTTTAGTATTCTATTATAAAAATCAGAGTTTGTAATTCTGAACAGTTATAGAGGAAATCTATATCTCAATCTTTTGTTGTTATGCCAATCATTCTATACCATTCAACCTACATAAATATAGTGAACAGACAGGACTGAACTGCAAAAGCATAACACCCAGGAAAGTCATTAACGATGTATCTACCTACAGATATATATATATATATAAATTATATATATATAATTTTTACGTGTTTTTTTTTTTTTCTGTCAGAGGAACCAGCTATCACACAGGTTCTGAGTGAACTCCTTGAAAGTACACAAAGACCTACCCACCTGGACAAAGTAGACTTCACTGCATGTCACCAGCTCTAACTGATTACCTGATTCCATTAAGAGCTGCATAATAAGGTAACAAGTGGGAAGCGACTATTTCCATCCAGTGACTACCATAAGATGTTTAACCAATTAGGGTCAATAAGCTGTGATAATCACCTAAGTTACAAGCACTAAATTCTCTTAATATTTTTACTGGCCACTTTCATGGCTTTCTGATCTGTTGAAGGCATTACTCTTTAGTGCCAAGCTAACTGCAAAAACAGGCAACAGGATATTGAAAACAAAGGGCTGAGGATGACAAATTAGC
Organism: Coracopsis vasa; assembly: GCA_026283785.1. Classification (NCBI taxonomy): domain Eukaryota; kingdom Metazoa; phylum Chordata; class Aves; order Psittaciformes; family Psittacidae; genus Coracopsis; species Coracopsis vasa. The sequence continues at coordinate 30,923 of JANHGB010021301.1, read as the reverse complement.
TCTGTATCATAAAAGCAGGTGTTAAAACATCACTGCTAAAACGTTTAGATTTGTGTCTCCTTCTATACTTCTCAGTTCCTCATCTGTAGCACAGTGACAAAGCACTTCTCTACCTTTCAGGAAACTTGTGATTATAAATATTGTAAAGAGAGCAAAATCAAATATTTTAAAGAGGCAAGGAAAACTTCACTGCTAACTAGAGAGAGAGAGATAATAAGTTATTCTCTATTGACAAGTCTGTCTGTTTTTCCTAAATTAAAATTAAAAGCCCTTTCAATCTTCAGTTATTAGAATGGTCTTTAAGAGAATGACACAAGACATTTTCTTTTTTGCTATATTTTCATTATGATGAGTTCAATCTGAAAAGGCATTCTAGCCCAGCTCCTCAAAGGTATTGATATGGGTATTTCATTCTGAAGTCAGCCAGAACTTCCTTTATAGATCCATTTCCAAGGTATTTTTTAGACATGCCCAGCAGAAAAGCAACTTAATAATTAGTAATGCCTTACTTATCTAACTGAAATGCAATGAAAACAAGAAAATGTTAACCATTTTGCAGCATGATTAGATTCACTGTTATGTTTGCTTAAATGATGTAAAATTTCATATTTACCAGGTCAACATATAGCCATGTTTTCATGGGTTACTGCAACATCAGATATGTAATGCTCTTAATACTTTCCTCAAAGCCTGTACTGGAAATGAAGAGACCAAGTGATTTTCCCAAGGTCACAGGTCAGCTCTTGTACTTTGAGTTCTTACATGACAAGATTTTTTCAAAAGGCAAGATAGAGCAGTTTTCTTGAAATACATATTATTTCCCCAATTTAGTAATAACATGTCAGAAATCATGATCAAAGGAAATAATTTAACCTAATTTTAAAAAAACTGGTTGAAGAAAATAAAGGTGAAATGCTACTCAGGAACTGTGTAGCATGGCACTGTGGACACAGGAAGGGAGAAGAGTCGTGGACCATAGAGATCAGGGTGGTACATACTGATGGGAAGAGAGACAGGAAGAGCTTAGGAGAAGGGTGAGAGCGCACGTTCTCCTACCAGTAAAGTTTGCACCTCAGGCAAAAAGAGGATAAGACCTACCTCTGTGTATGGGTCTAATCTTAATGGGAAGAATAAAAACATACTGTTTTTCCCCCACTTAAATTTCCAGCACCCTCTCAGCAAAAGCACCTTAGACCTTACAGGTCCTTGAGATTTTGTATTCCTACTTTCACTCAATTGCCCTGTCTATTAATTTCAAGTTCTAGAGGTGATTTCATCATCTGGCACTTATATTTCTTTTTCAGAAGATTTCTGAAATATTTTCTCTCCTTTGGAGCTGCCAGCGCAGCGGGCTTCAAGGGAAACGGTGAGTGCTTGTGACCCTCTCCAGAATAAGAACAAACACAACTTGTCTAAGAAAAAGAAAAGAGAAAACTTCAAGAAAGAAAAAATCAAGGCAAAATAATAAAATTATTTGCATATTTTACAAAACTTCACAAATCATTCAGATGTTTCTGCACTCACAAGGAGCTCTAATTCATCCAAAGCATTTTTTTGCAAGTTCGTTTAAATTTATGGGGTTTAACTTGGCACCAATTTTCTCTAGGTTTCTAGCAAATTTACTGCCTTATAGATTTAAAAAAAGGGCTTTCTGTGCTTTTGAGGCCTTTCCCTCTTCTCTGTCGCAAAGAGAATCAGGAGTACCAATATTTCCAAGTTTTTCTCAGAAATTTCCTTGTCCTGACAGGGAAAATAGATTGGCCTCACAGGTCAACTTCATTCTCACTTACAGTTTAGAATCCCTGAAGAGTAAAGATAATAAGAAAAAGAAAAACAGCACTCTTTAAGCCTGTGGTATCACACAGAAATCACAGTTTCATGTTCAGACATAACTAGGTCATTTTCTTCCAAGAAAAAGATAGGTTCGGAATACTGTACTTTCCAAAGTAAGCCCACTGCTTTATTCACTAGTAACTGTACTTTTTGTTTTATTAGTTGCAGTCACAAGGCCAAAAGATTTCAAAAGTGACCAAGCACTGATGTGTTAGGAGAAAACACAGGATGGCCTCTTCATTTGGCCCAAATGCAAAAGGTCTGTTTTGAAATGGCATTACTTTTACAACTTCTTCAATAAAGGAAATTGAAACCAGCTTGTAATGTATCCATTAGATTTACCAGCAAATCCTGTCCTCAATTACTTCCTTTCAATTGCAGAGAAGTCAGTTAAATTCCAGCTCACAACATTAAGTCAGTTATAATGCTAACCAGAGACTTCTGCTTTCAATAGTGTAATTGATTCTGCATTGGAAAGCTGTCCAAAAATTCCTAAGATCTTTTCTGGCAGCTGTACCTACTGCAGCAGATGACTCTTGACCCTTGTACACATACATAATGTGTTTGTGTGTGTATGTTGCAAATTCCCCTTTTCTTGATACAAAAATTAGTTAGGGGGAGATAGAGATCACAGTAATATTTATTGGAATATATTTTATTAAGCTGTTATTAGTAAAGGAATTAAGCCAGTATTGTTAAAAGCAGCTGTTTGCAAGGTGCATTTGCTTATTTCCTCTGAATGCATGGGTATACAATGTCACATGCAGCCACTCACAGTCACCTAAGTGGAGGCCAGCCCAGCTCTTTAGTCACAGGGGAGATCTGCACTGGCGCTACAGTGCCTTGCAGGCAGGCATGCAGAGTCCCTCACAGGGTCCCTGGTTTCCTCAGCAGCACAGGCAGTGCTGGTGCCTCTGGCTGGTGCCTCTGACAGCACACAGCTGCCACTGACACCTCAGATGTGGTCTGAGTTACACAGTCCTTCACTGGTACTAGCATGGCCAGGTGGCCCTATGTATGCCCGGCAGACTTTGGGCCATCCATTTCTTGAAGATGCAACAGGATGACAAATCTCCAGAGTTAGTCAGCATTTTGGGAGGTTTTCACACATTTCCTCTCAGCACGTACTTCTCTTCAGCGTGCTTTGTTCTCACCCATGTGTGTAAGCAGGACCCATTCATGTCTGCTTGCACAGAAAGAGTCTTTATGACACATGGCTAGGTGTTTGAGTCCTAGCTTCAGTTTACTCTCCTCTCCCTCGCAGAATACCATAAAAGAAGCTGTGTCCCTGCTGGTCTCTGTTAATATATTGAAAAAGCTAGCACACCTAACAGGGATTAAGTATGCTTTTGGGGTCGGAGGGTGAGGGCACAGGATTGCAAGACACCTTACATTATCCTTATTTACTTCTGAAAGAAATATCAGTGAGCAGACTCCAAAGCATTAGTGGCAAGTATTGTAAAAGGCCAAAAAAAGTCTCTTGTGTTACATACAGAGTCAACTGCACTGTTTGTGATTAAGAGAAACTGAGTCCAAGCCCCAGCTGCTGCTTGACATAGTTGCCAAAGTGGAGTATCTGATCCACTGAAAATTAAATATTGCCAATAGATCCCTATACATCAGTCTGATATTACTGCCCTGAAAATTGTGGAGTTGATAATGTGAAATGAGGAAAAAATACTTGGCTGAACCCAAAGCACAATGCTTTTACTTGGAAGAGGATGTGAGAAAGGGCCGTAACTCCTTTCTTTAATCTGACTGCACCTAGCTGCTTGCTACAGTCACAGCCAAGCTGGGTCCTCAGGCTTTTCCTTCTCTCTTCCCTTCCCATCCATGTAACTTGTAGAGTTTCATATCCAGAGAAGTGGATTGGAGAATGAGCAATGAAATGAGTAATGCAATTTGGTGCTTATTGTCACAGAAGAGACAGCATGGTGTTGGCTTCTTTCACGTCAACAGCAAACAAAATTCAATTACTGTTTGGATATGATCAATTATTGCCAAACTACCTTCCAAGTCTATTTGTTCTGTTGGCATGAAAAGAGCAACTCTTCCAGAAAGGATGTCAAGTATTCCCGTGGTAAAGAACAAAGGCAGAAAGAGGAGAAACAGAACATTAGGAAGAGGTATTGAATGGTAGTAAGACCATTTTGGGTCATAGTTTTGCTGTGTAAAGCCCCTGAAGTGTGACAAGGAAAGTGCTGTCAGAGTAGATCCCAGATGGAGCTGAAAAAGCTATCAGTTGTGCTTTGAAGGCTTTCCACGGCACCCGGAGAAAATAATGCCTTGCAGCTGGTCAGAAGAAAAATCACTGCAATGATCAGCATAAAAATGTCACTGATATTCTATCATTAAAACCACAATTTACACACATGCCTAAATTTTTCTGAGCCTTTTCAATTAAACCAGAGGAGGAAAGCCAACTGCCTGTGGAAAAAGGCATTCGTCTGTACTGATGCTTTTTAGAATCTGACTGCTTCTCTATTCAGTATCACAGGGCTACTCTACTTACCTATGCAAATATCTTTAATCTATATTTTTCAATTGACATGAAGTAGCAAATATCCATTAATGATATGGTTATATATGTTTATATTTCAACAATATTGCAAGTAGCGACTGCCATGTAGCTTCTGAACTCTGGAAGTGTAAGGTAATATTTTGTTTTAGGAATGATTCAAGAAAATAGTGAAAGTCCAGACAATGATGGGGAAAATACAGGTGCTTGTCACTGTCTTACTTTGAGAACAGGGAAGGGATTGGATTATAAATTATTTTAAGGTAATAAAGCCTGGAATACAGAGGCATATCTATACTGTCAAATCATTATATACAAGTGTGTCATACTAGAAGTTCTCAATTTTGAGAACTTTTCTGAAACCTACTGGAGTTGATACTCTGCTGTGTTGTCTGTTTGAGGATTAGTGCATACGAAAATTGTAGGTATATCAGCATACTATTTTATCTGGCTTCAATGTATATGATATGTGAATTTTAGAAAATGACACAGGTTATAACTTTGAACTGGAAAAATACATAATTTATTGTATTGAATTTCTGCAGAAAGAAATGCTAGAAAAATTAGCTGAAAACATCATTAAGCAAGTGGTAAACAAAAAGGCAATTTAGCAAGATCCCTTATTTAGCAAGTGGAAGTAGACAGTACTGCCTCCACTTTCTACTTCCCACTGGCCTGAAAGAGGTTTTTCCTGAGTACTTTATCAATTACTTCTGTTAGGCAATTATTGGGAAAATACTGATGATGCCAGGCCTTGAACAGTCACTGATGCAGTGATACCAGGTCACATGATCCATCAAGTCCATGCTTTCCCCTGAAAGCCAGAGACACCCTCCCTATCCTTCTGACTGCAGAAGCAGGTTTGACACTTGTGGTGTGGCCATAATAGCGAAGTTATTTATTTTCCTGATTTAGGTTGTAGTGGTCAAGCACCCTCAACTAATTGTGTGATTAGTAAACTCTTACTTTCTCTTTTACTGTTTTTTGACCTTCCTTTTCACCACAATTTTACTTCCCTTTTTCCACCCAATCACCAAAGACACAACCTGCTGACAATTCCTTTATCCCCACCGGTCCCAGTTTCAGAATGCCTGTTACCTCTGTTCGTCCCATGTGTTATCACTGATACTTTTACACTAGGCATTGCTGGACTTTTGAGGAATTTAATTCCCAGAAAATTACTGGGCCTCTGTTGTTGGAAGTTTTATCACCTCTTCCACAACTCCTCCTTAAACTCCTGTGGACACAGACAGCCTCATGGCACTACCTGCAATTGTTTCAGCTCTTCACAATGCTACTGACACGTCCATTGGTTTCTCACATTGTGTCCAGTGATTTTCCACATTCATTCAATTATCTCAACTACCCAGTCAGTGCATTTATTTGCAGCCCTAATGTCTTCAAGCAGCAAGTACAGAATTATCTGTGAGCAATACATAGTCTATACTGTGTTTTTTATATATATATGTATATATATACACTGTATAACACCTTTCTGTCTACAGAGGATCTTAAACTCCTCCAGTATTTGGAGCAGTGAACTCCAGTTTGCATTCCTGTTTTATTGCCACTAAACTTCTGGGTTGGGCTCTAAATCAGCTAAAAGAAAATAAGGCTAAATTAGAATATAGAGGCTACTGAGAGTTTATTCAATTGTACTGAGGTATATCTTTGTCCACTGATGCTACTGTTAGTACAGTATATGAGTTAATTACATTCCCATAAGGCAGTAAAGAAAACAAACAAATGTTCTAACAAAGCAATCGCTTTTAGGGAAACAAGTTTCAGTGAAACAGATTCCACTGTAAATCTTGTAGGAGTGAAATAATTCCATTTCTACTGCCTTGCCTTGCAAAAGAAAAAGACAGTGTATGACAAAATAACACATTTACTAAAGTAACAGAACAGCCATGCTGAGCCAGACTAAAAAGCTGTTCAGCCCAGTTTTTTCATAGCAGACAAATGATGGCTGCTTTTGCAAAATAAGCATGAAAACAACACATGACAAATGACAATTCCAGTGCACCGTCCTCATTTTCAACAATTTAAAGCTTAGGGACTTCCAGGGTCCAAGCTTGTGTCTTTGTTGCTGTGTATGTTTATATCAACAGGCATTGATGGACTTTTTTTTACTTATGAGCCACCTCTTTAGGGAGATGAAATACTACCTCTATTACAGCCCATGCGTAATATGGCAATGTCATGTTTCCAAACTTCTGCAGAGAGTAAAGTGATTCTGAAAAGATGACATTTAGTAAATGAATCAAGGAAAAATGTAAAGTCTACTGCATATAGTAAGTCATTTTAGAAGAAAGGCCTTAGAGCAATACCATCCATCAGGAAATGGGATTTTTTTCAATTGCCTTTTTTTTATTCCTAAACCTTTGTTTGCTGAATTTTTAGTTGTATAGCTGATTACACACAATTACTTTTTTTCATTGTCCTTAATAATACAACCTATTATGTCAGGAGGAAAAAAAAATGATCCATTCAAAGTTATTTTTAAAACTATTATAATGATAGTAGTAATTCCTCCCCCAACCCAAAAATGTATTGAGAATAATCACAAAAGGAAAAATTCTTCTCCCTGAGATTTTAGATTGTAAACTAAATATACTCATAAATAGCACAGAAGAAAACAGAAACAGCATAGAAAAGAGAAACAGAAAATAAGTGAACAGGAGATACCAGGCTCCACCTTGATGATAGAGATATAATGCCACAACTTTTGTGTCAAAGATCATTACATAGAGCCATCTCCCCTGCTCCCCTACACGAAGTTACAGAGAGATGATGAAATAATGCTATCAAGATTACAAAGGCAAACATTCAGATGTTTAGAATACTGTGGTGAGTTTTACTTTACTTGCACATCTTATTTTTCCAAAATAATAAAAAACCTCTGGAGAGGAATCAGAGCTAAACAGGGAGATAAATGTGTATCTGTAGGATCCTTACCTGTTTCTCCCAAAAAGATAACCATTCAGTTGAAGAGGCTGGGGCCTGTACTGTGGTGATAGGAAAGATCTCTTTACAATTAGAGCAGCTGAATAGTTCTTGCTAAACTTTTAGCAGGTAGATAGTAACTATCAAATTCTCTTCTCAGGAAGTTTGACTTGAAAATAGGATCCAAAGTGCTTGGCTGTCACAATGATGACAAAGTCAAAGGTAGCCCTGTTTTGTGTGAAAAGGTCTGACAAGTCAAATCCAATTTGGTATTTGAGAGGACTTGCTTAGAAAAGAGCTTGATGTTCCCTGTGCACAGTAGCAATGCTGGTTAATTGAGATCCCTGACCTACCCTCTCTCCGAATGTTTGAAATCTCCCCCAGAACACATTTTACTCCCCACTCAGTAAAACTGATTCAGCTGTGTGTGTGGATTTATGCTGTGAGCCAGACCAGTGTAAACATTGGTATTAAAAATAATAATACCTTTTTCAGGGTATTCAGTATTTTCTGTTTGTTTCTCAGCCTCCTAATTCCCATCACCTGACTTACAGCACAGTCTTCACAAGCAGCTGAGGGTGTGACAAATTCATTCGAGGGCTAGGAATGACTGATTGCACTGTGAAGGGACGCAAACTGGTGTAATAGTTAAACCACTAGAGAAACAGCACAGCACGGTGACACCTCACAGCCTGGAACTGGCAGGGTTGATATCAACACTGAAGCCAATTAGCCCTGCAGGGCTCTGAGCAGTCAGATGTAGAGCTGGGTCAGCTGCTTCTCCATTACACCCACCAGTGCTCCCACCTCCCACAGAACAGTGCAGAGCCACCTGCACTGACAGCCAACATTGCTAGTACACATCCTATGGGGTCAACTTTTGTGGCTTTCACTGTCTGCAAGAGCAGCTCTGCTGATGAGCCTGAGCTAGTCTTGGCATCAGCACCCAATGCAGGGTACTCTGCACTGAACTGAACCCATACTGGCTCTACAGAGGGTCAGCTTACACATCTGTACACCCATGCCAAGCTTAATCTGCAGCTCAGATAATCCGTCTGTGGATAACTGTGAGCTGACAGTTAGATCAGTGTTGGTTTTCTTTTGCAGCATATAGTAAGATTGTACAGATGGATGCCATGAAAAACACAAGAGGAAACCATTAATTCTGTCTTCAGACCATAATTTGTATGCTTTGCTGAAAATAAGATATCCAGACATGTAGGCAAACACAGTGGTGTTGTGTTTGCTTTTTCAGTTAGTACTCCACCCTGTATCTTGAATGACACAAGGGTCCTATAGAAAAAAAACAGAATTGAAAATGTATTAAGAGTATTAACTTTCCCATTGCATTGGAACAAAACAAAGGAAGTTAATATTAGCAGGCAGCTTTAATTGCAGCATCCTCTAACCTTTAAGGCACTACCATGGCAACCATGAAGTTCTTTATATATGCTGCTTTATACGAGAATGAAAGAATTAAATCTTGCTTTCTCCATACCTTTAGTGAGTGTGCTAGCCTCCACAGTAAAGGTTACACTTTCAGTTAACGTTTATTGAGGGAAAAAGCTTCCCACCATCCTCTGGTGGAAGGTTGTGCTGGTGGGTGGCTGCTGTGCTCCACCCTGATTCCAGCTCAGCCCAGTTAGTAATCAAAGGAGGATTAGCTCAGCATCAGAGGTCCAGAAAGTGACTAAGGCCAGTGAATCCTGATTAAAGCAAATTTTTTTTTCCTGGTTGTTTGAAGTAGGACCCATGCATCATCCTTAGCCTCCTCCTTTGTACCTTATGTAGTTCCTTAGTTTGAATACTGGTTTTTGCAGATGCTGCTCCTGGGTACCATAGTTTACCTTTGACTGACTTGTTATCAAGTATTTGAAACCTTCCTCAGATTACATGTATTTGTTCCTAAGCCTCACTTATGTTTGCTTAGAGAAAATTGTCTGTTTGACAGCAGATTTTGCTATACAATAGGCAGCCAACACTTCTCTTTCCAGTGACTCTTTTCAGTACAGTAGCTATATTTATTTCTATAGCTATAAGAAATATATAAAAATATAGCTGTTATGTCAGATGTTATGGGTTAGCATTACCAGGAGGTATGTGCACTTATGTATCCCTTCAATTAACCAACGTAAAGTACATAACCAGTGACACCAAGGGATACCTTGCCAATTATAAATAGTATTTTATTTACAATCATATGTAATCATGGCCAGCACCTTGTTACTCCATTTGTTATAGAATCATAGAATCACAAAATCATAGAATAGTTAGGATTGAAAAAGAACTGAAGATCATCTAGTTCCAAGCCTCCTGCCTTCAGCAGGGACACCACACACTAGACTATGTCACGCAAGACACCGTCCAACCTGGCCTTGAACACTACCAGGGATGGAGCATTTATCACTTCTTTGGACAACCTGTTCCAGTGCCTCACCACCCTCAAAGTAAAGAACTTCTTTCTTATATCCAACCTATCTGGGATATTTTTTCTTTGATATTTTTTCTTTTTAAGTCTGCTTGAAGTTAATTTAGAATTTTGCTTTGAAAAAATATACAAGTTACTGAACATGAAAATGTGATGAATCACAGAATCACAGAATGATTAAGGGTTGGAAAGGACCTTAAGATCACCTAGTTCCAGCTCCTCTGCCATGGACAGGGACGTTTCATACCAGCCCATGTCACCCAAGACTTTGTTCAGCCTGGCCTTGAACACTGAAATGGTACTGTTGCCTGAAATAATGAAGTATTGCACTAAATATTTCAGAAAGGCCCCATGGTATATTCTGGTCCCACATACATTTGTCCTACCATCACTGGAACAAAAAGTCATCATATATGATGAGTCATTATAGCTCTATAATCACAGAGAACATTTTCTAAAAACATTCAACAACCTTCTAAATTACATATTTCACAGAAGTAGGTCAAATTAAGCAGTGACTGAAGCCTAACATTTCTGCAAGTACCCAGCTATCTAGATCTTATCAAGATAATACCATAAAGAAGTGCTCTGCATATTAAGAATAGGATATCTTTTTGTAATAGAGATCTAAAACTGCCGGATAATGCAAAGGTCTTCTCTGATCTTTTATTAAGTTTCTGCTTTTGCTCTTTTCAGGTGCTATTAACTCATTTTATACAAGATCAGAGTAAGATCTAAGTCACTGAAGACATTTATTAGTTCTGCATTAGTGTAAGAGGAAAACAGCAGGGGGACTGAACACAGAGATTCCTGTGCAAATGGAATTTTCTGCACACCACACAAATGTACTGACACTAGGCAGCTAGGCGATATCGAAGGCTCTACTAGTGCATCTTTGGATGAAACAATGGCATCCATTCTTCATATCCTAGTTTTCAATACAGCTTAAATTTCACTCTTTTGCTCCTGGTGAAGGAGACCACAGGAACATAAACTGTAGATTTGTGTCTATCTTTAATATTGTTCTTTACATCATTTATTGTCCATTTCTTTCTCCATTCACATTTCCTTCTAGAGCTAAGCCAATCAATAGTTACCACCTGGACCACAGTGCTACTGTAGAAGTCTATAGCGTAAATACAGTTAAATAGACTTTGACTGGGTGCACCCACCTTGGGAAGATGATGTTTCTGGCTTTGAACATATGCCACTGACTGTCAGAAAAGGAATTTGGTGTCCCAAGAAGATACAGCTGCAGCCACCATTACTTGACTCAGACACCATAACTGCAGATGAAGGCTTCAGTGGTGAAGGCTATACCCTAAAAAAAGTAAACAAAAATCCCTATGAACTTTCTGTAAGAATGAAATACAAGGTGAAAGAGAGTGTTCAAATTAGTAAAACAGAATGGTCACAAGGTAACAATACGGCACTGCTGCTGCTCAGCAAAAGTAGAAATTACAGAACATTATCTATTGAACCATTACCATGTTTTTGTAGGCATATTAGAGGTGGTCAAAACCAGAATTCCCATTCATTAGGCAATTCTGACATTTTGAAATCTGGGGGAGGGAATTTATGATTAAAATGAAAAAAATCCAAATGTCAACATTTTCTAAGATACAGTTCCAGGGAAATATTTCTTTGGAAATGTCAGAATTTTAGTACAAGTTCCTTGTTAACAGTGTTGAATCATTAAATTATGAGAGATTATATGTATGTCGATGTAACTGCTATTACTTACGTGAAATAATAAAACATTATTCAGAACAGTCAAAATGGAACTATGATTCATAGTATAAATGAAAGATGATGAAATCATAATGAAATAGTTTAATAATACTGAAGGGAGAAGTCTTCCTGTGATAGTGCTTCAACTAGTTTCAGTAATTATGCAGGAATAATATTATGTTTAATGATATTGTCATATTGGTATGAGGGTTAAAATTTCTAAGTCAGTTTTATACAAACAAGGCCACATACAGATTGATTGCCTGATGTTATTTATTTATTGTTAACTCTAAGGCATTCAGATAGTTTCATAGTCAGTGTTTCATAAGGCACACAGATATGTTTTGCATTAAAAAATCCAGCAATGTTTTTATCGGCAGGTGCCCTCTTAGCAGTGAAAATAAGTTTTGATTTCAGGACAATAAACCTAGAACTTAAACAGAATTACTGCTAAATTAATTGCAATTTTATTACTAAAGTGATTAAATTCTTGGGTTTATGTTTTAGCATTTCTATTTTCATAGCAGTGCTTATAAGAATTTTACTATACATCTCCCATAACATAGAAAATTTATTCCTTGGTGTATTATTTTGCAGTCTTCTCTAGATAACAACCTCGAGGTTTATGGCTTAACTATTTTTTTTTTTTTTTTTTTTTGATCAGCTATGTATCCAGGCTTTTTTGGCTGCTGGGAATTAATTTATAAAAGAAACCCTTCATAGACAATACTTGTGCCCTGTAGCATGCTTAGATGTTGAAAGTGTCTTTTACTGCTGATTTCATTGCCTCAGTGGGTTTTAAAAAGTATTTATTAAATCTAGTGTTTTGTTGAAGGAAAAGCACAAAATACAAGAGATAAAAATGTCACTTTCCTAAAAGCTTAAGCAGCAGAGTTCGTCAAGGTCCCTCTGTACCCTCAGCAGGGCTTATCCTTGTTTTGATAATGTGGTGAGGATCCACCAGACTCACAGACAAATTGGTTTAGGGAATGTATTTGTGTGGGGGTGCACATACAAGTGGGGCATATCATTTACTCTGGTGCTAAGCGCTAGCAATGCCCTCGCTGGGTCTGTGCTTTCCCAGCATCCCACAGGTAACACTGCATGCAGTGCATGAGACCTTGATGTAAGGTCTCAGGCACAGTCCTTGGATATTATGGTCTCATGTGGACAATGTGAAGTTTGTTGAAAAAGATGAAATTATACTCAAGGACTCAGTTAAATTAGATATGGAAATTAACAAAAGCCTCCACAGTATTTGTTTTGTTAATAAATTTCATTTATTTTATTCTGTTCTCACTTTTATGTACAGTACAGAAGTGAATGCCTTTTGTTAGGTTGCACTTATGACCTCACTCATTTTCCTGAATAAGCTACTAAATGAGACCCCTCAGCACTCACGCCGTTAGAGCCATTTTTAGCAGCCTGGCTGGAGATGCACGCGTGCACACACACACAGAGCACTTCCCAAGTTATGTTCCAGTGGGATTTTCAGAATTATTTTTTGAGCCATAATGGCCATCTGTGTAATTAAATTTTAAAAAGACCTCTGAACACTGATCTTGTTAGGATCATCCAAGATGCAGGTGAGTTTTTATTGTGGCTACACCTTGAACCAACCTTGAATACACCTTTCTTCATACCTGTCTCACCTGCTTTTTGTTTTTAGTACTTCTTTGGATCTCTGAAGAGGAACTGTGCTATAAATGTCACCAAATCCCTTTCCTCCTCTCCAAGCTGAATGATTGGGAGAATCAGACAGGCCATGCCTGCATTTACTTGTGGCCTTTTCTCTCTCCCGTCTCTGGTCTCACCTCTTGGCCACCTCCATGTATCTCAGCACTCTCTCATTTGCATTCATGTTTCAAAACAGCTCAGTATAACCCCTACGTTACCCCGATTCCAGGGCTCTAGCATGCACTTCCTTCAAGAGCAAATCACAAACATTTATATCCAGGCTCTTATTATTCACACAGGTCCAGATATTCCTTGTTAGAGCCAGGCAGATGATAATCCCTTTGGTTCCCTGTTTTGCACAAATACATGCATACCTCAATACTGTCATATGCCTTTTGCTGCAGTTGTCTTGAAAACTTATTTCCATTGATTTATTTTAGTCATTTATCTGATACAGTTTTACGGATTTTCTCAATCAAGGCTTACCTGTGTGTGGAAACCCTGTCCTGACTGTCGCTACTACTAGTCCTGAATGGTTTATGACAAGTTATTAACAGAGTACCAAATCAATCTCTCCAGTTAGTGTCTCCATTTTCCTTAAAACCTATTCAGTGCATCCTGGATAATAAAATCAGTTTATGCTACTGCACAACTCAGAACTGCAACATTTAATAAGCCCAAATATTAATTTGATTGTTATAATACTAGATATCAGCATCCTAAGTAATTACATCTGAACTTCTAAAGTATATTTTTTTCAGACAACATAATTATTTGAAGGTTATTACATAGCACAGAGGATTTGTCCTTGTCAAATACATTTTTTATTTGCTAGTTTTATCCAGTCTCAATAGATCTGATTGCTACCATGCAGAAAAGTAGAAAAAAAGTAAATAAGTGAATGAATTTCCATTTCATCTTAAGCTTGAAAATTCTTCAGGCAAAGCTATTCAAAGTACAGATAAATTAAAACGTAATTTACTCTTTTCTTCCACTTCAGAAATTAATGTCTGTGTTCTTTGTTTAGCCCCTATTATTCATATAAAGGCAAGTTCTAGGTCACTGCATACAGGCAACTGATATTTAGCAACTGATCTCAGAGGGGCTTAATTGGTTGTCTTGTGAAAATGGTATGTTTCCTAAAGAAAGATCAAAATGCATTCCTACTAACAAATCCTCATTTTCCAGAAAAACATCTGAGAAGGCGCACTTAAAAAAAAAAAAAAGGTATTCTTTCTCAGTATGGATTTTTTTTCAGACATAATCCAATATTTATTAAAATTTATGGAAATGGCTGCCATTTACTTCAGGGATAAGTGCATAAGATCTTGTTTCTTTAGTTTTGGTACAAAGTCAAGGTCCTCTATTGTGATCAGTTGAAGATCCCATTCTAAAACTGATATGACAAAGCAAAACCAAAAATTCTACAAAGAATATGAGTGGTTTAATTGCAAAAAAGTCAGCACAAAAGTCTTTTAAACATACCTCTATCCCGACATCATCTTCTGGAATGCGTCTGGATAGTGGCTCCATAAGATAGACTTTTGGTTCTTTTTCTTTGGGGCGGGGGGGCAGAGGGATATTATTAATATCTGCATCTTCTCTTCTTCTTCTTTTATCCGTAGAAATAATATTAGAAATTTCTCAAACTTGATTTTAGTAATGCCTAATCATTATAGCTAAATTGATTTATTTCATTTCTACTGGAAAATATTTATTTGGAGCTCTTTTGTTGAGAACTGCAAGTCAGGATCCTCACCCTGTGTAACAGCTTCAGCTAAATCCATTCTCTCATTCTATATAAAAGATTTTCTTAAGACCTGGAGCCTGAGTGACAGATCTAAGAGACATCCTGTCCTTCCATTCATAAAGATAAAACTCCCACTACCTCGCAACATAACATCTGAAAGGATTTTCTTTTTAATTCCAGATTTTTTGTCTATTTCCTATTAATACCCTACAAATAACCTACAAATATGTTGTTTCTACTCCATCAAAATTTTTTCCATCTTTTCCTCTATTTTCTCTCTGTCTTCCCCTTCTGTACTGTGTGCTAAATACATTTCCCTTTTCTGTGTACAGCCTGTATCAGTCTTGCCAGTAATTTTTGCTTGACTGGACCACAATTAAGTTCTCTGTCACCCAACTGGGAAAATTTTCAAGAAAACACCTCTGTGCTTGACACTCCCCTTTGCCACTTGGGAGGAGCTACTTGTATACAATTGTATTTGTTTTTATCCTCTTTTGGTAGATCCCTTATTTATTACATTTCCTCAGAGAAAAAAAATAGCAAAAGATATCTGTCAGGCAACAGATAGGTAGCAGCACTGCCTGTCGTATTGATGTGCGTGTTCCTCTTCTGGTCCTTGTACCTATCTGATGTTACATTCTTTGCATTTAGAATACTGATTCTTTGCAGAAGAGACTTTCTGTTATTTTTTTATTAGTTTCTAATACAATGGCCTGCTAGCCCATGAGCAGGACTGATGCTAATATAGATAACAACATCACCAGCAACTTACTTTGGGAAATGATTGTGCATAGAACACTCTAATGACTGGAGAACTGCAAAAATTAAGTTTCTGCTCTCTTCTCCTTTACAATGAACTCTGATCTGTCCCTAGTTTGCAACATACTCATGACAAAATTAGTTAAGATTCTGGTATTCTGGTGCAGTGCAAGGTATTACAGGTTGCCTACAGTTACTTTATGAAAAATTTATCATTTAACTTTCTGCCATTTACATAAATGCAATGAAACCAGTATGAGTTACATACAGTCTTCAGGCAGTTTATTCTAAGTCACACAGATCTTGTGTACAGTAACGCAGCACTGCTACCAGTCACCTGTGCTGTGACTGAATGGTGTGCTGGAGAGCCTTTACATCACAAAGCGAATTAAAGCAAAGAATACCTAGCTCCAGAAGATCAGTAGAGCACAAGCAGGAAATAATGAACTCTGTATGCCTGATATTATTTCAGGTGACTCTCAAATAATGTGAAGTGTGTCATCTGTCACATAACAAGGTGCAAGCATTACAGTGAAGTGTTTCTTTACAATGTGGTACCACTTTAACATTTCTTTGGCATTGGTGCATCTGACTGTGGATGAAGTAATGAGAATGAGGAAAATCTGCAATCTTAGGTTGCTTTCTGAGATTATTCAACCCATGACAGGAAGAAGGCACTAGATTCACAAAGCAGACGAAAACCATACAAACTTGAGGAGAATGTGGTAACTTAAGCACCTACTTGAGGCAGGAAAAAATTTAGGTATATCTATATCATCTGATTTCTAGAAATGTAAAGGGCATTTTACCATCTAAAGGGTCCTTCGAATATAAGCAAAATGAAAATTTTTTTAAATGCTAATTTCAACCAAGAAGACCACTCTTATTTCATGTTTAACCCAGGCTGAAGAATGAAAGCAGTGTGATAAACAGGCCACGTAAAGTCTAGGTTTTACTTTCAGTGACATCTGCAAGATATATTTTTCTCCATGTTCAATAGAATATACTTCAATTTTCTCAGTACAGTGAGGAAACTAAAACTTATATCAAGGTATGAGAGGGACTTCCAAAACCCATTTTCTTATAGTGGCACAGATCTCTGTTGCTTAGTATGAGGTTTCTCAGGAGCAATTTCCCTATAGCTCTTAAAAGCAATCTAGGAAAAAGCATTCCAGTATCTACAGAATGTTTTAAGTAGAATTTAGAAACCTAAATCCAAAAGAAAGTTATGTAAGAACACTGATTAACCTAAGAAATGCTTAAATGACCAGGACTATATACAAGTTACATAATCTAGATACCTAGATATCTACAGAGTTCATAAGGGTTTCCTCTTACATCATTTGGATCTACAGCATCAGCATTTAAATCTGAGCTGGTCATTCAAACCTCTTTATAATGAATGACCAAAACCACATAAGGTACAATTCAGTTCTATTTTAGACATTAGCATTAAGATGAGATCTATTCTGTTATAGAATCACAGAATCAGCTGGTTTGTAAAAGACCTTTAAGATCATCAAGTCCAATCATTACCCCAGAACTGCCAAGACCACCACTAAACCATATCACTGAGGGCCTCCTCTAAACAGGTTTTGAACATTTCCAGGGACGGTGACCCCACCAGTTCTCTGGGAAGCCTGTTCCGATACCTGATCACTGGCGACACACTTCACTGATGATAAGAGTCTACTTTGTATGCACACACATTTGATCAGGTGTCTCAGACTTCAATAAGTCTACATTTTTATTAAGAAACTTAATTTGATGCCTATTGCATGTGCCTAGATTGACCTGTCTGGAGTGGTTTAGCAGCTTTTGAGTGCCTCGCTTACTACATAAGGCTGTTTTAATTCAACAGTAGACCTATATCTCCTGAGGTGAGAACTGAGTAGGTACAGTCTGAAACTATCTATGCCAGAGTGACAACAAAGCGCAGATCACTGAGGAGAGAAATCTGCGTTGGATCATGCAAATTCCAACAAATGAATGAGGTACACGAGAAAACTGCTTTAGATTCTGAAGTTCTGTCAAACGTAAGAAAAGAATTTCCTGCTGGATTAGTAGATTGCTTCTTCAGCATAAGGATAGATATAAACACTCTTTAGACCACTGCATTTGTTCTGGGTAATCATATATTTTCTGCTGATTTGTGACTCCCACACACAGGACCTGGCATGTATGGTAATATACAATACCTGTTGTGAAATGTACTGCTGAAGTGTCAGTGTTTAATGTTTGGTGAATGGTTCATCTACTATAAACGAGCCCACTCGTGCTCAGGATTACCGAACAGATCAAATCCTTCAAGAGAGGAGAAAGACCCTCATCTGGAACTAACACAAGGGAGTACACTTTTTGGACCTATTAAAACCCAAAAATCTGTGGTGCCATATGCTCACATGGCTATTGTCCTGGTTTCAGCTGAAGCAGTTAATTTTCTTTGTAGTAGCTGGTGCAGTGCTGTGCTTTGCCTTAGTCTGGGAACAATGCTGATAACACACTGGCATTTTAGTTGTTGCTAAGTAGCACTTACTCTTATTAAGGACTTTTTAGTCTCATGCTCTGTCTATGAGGAGGAGCACAAGAAGCTGGGAGGGAGCATAGACAGGACACCTGACCCAAACTAGCCAAAGGGGTATTCCATACCACAGCATGTCGTGCCCAGTATATAAACTGGGAAGTGGTTCCTGGAATGGATTGATCACTGCTCAGGTCAGGCTGGGTATCTGTTGGTGTGCAGTGAGCAATTGCACTGTGCATCACTTGTGTTTTCTGATCTTTCATTTCTTCTCTTGTTGTTTTCTGTTATTATTATTGTTATAATTGTTATTATTATTTCTATTATCACTATATTTTAATTTATTTTAGTTATTAAACTGTTCTTATCTCAACCCATGGGATTTACATTCTTCCCATTCTCCTCCCCATACCACCCTGAATAGGGAGGGAGATGTGGGGGGTGAACAAACGGCTGTGTGATGCTGATTTATCAGCTGGATCTAAACCATGACACCTATAAATATGTTACATCTGTGTAGAGTTATCTTTAATCTGAAAGTATTTATCTGATAGAATAATTCCTATTCCAGTAGGTCCACCTTCTCCCTATGAAGTCCCATATTTGTAGTACTTGTTTGGTATAATGTTTTGAAACTACAGATGCTCCAATAGCAAAAATGTACTTCTGAGGCACCAGAAAATGTATAGAAAGCCAAACATGAAGGGATAAATTTCCCTTTTAAAACTGAAATTATCTCCTGTGAAAATTACAAGAATTTTAATGTATTTGAAATTATTTTTTTTAATCTCAGCAATCAAGAGATAATAGGACAGAGACTACAACAATAAAGGAAACGCTATCTTAATCTCTAGGAGTGCAGATATGTGCAGCATTTACATTCATGGTTTCTGGGTCAACTTTTGCCTGAGAAAAGCTCTCAATTATTCTAGATGTACCAGCTCCATACAAACTAAAGCTAGAGATGAGGGTGGCATGAAAAAGAAGTATTCACCACTTCTTCCTGTGCCCAGCAATAGTAGTATGATAATACTGGTACTGTTGAATCTAAGCACTTGCTTTGCACCACTATCTGGTTTACTGTGAAATGACTATGTAATAGAAACATGCATTTCCTTTCATCATCACATTTCATCAGCACAAAGCAATATCAACAGATCATTCTGCTTAGGAAAACACTCCATCATTATCACTTACTTGCTTGAATTTATTACTGCATTTACTTGCTTGAATTTGTTACTGCATCTAGAGGAAAGGGAAATAACCTTTTCATGCTGACTTTTCAAAAAACTGGCCCAAACATTTGGAAATGTATGGAGCATGCTCACAAAAATAATACACTGTATCTCATCTGTAGTTTTAGGATCTGATCATTCCCCTAGTGTATTCATATTATTTTATTACTTTATCTTAAAAGATAATGTTCAATATTTCCCTGGGAAACTCTTACTCTAAAAGTGATACTTGTTCCTGTGCAGTTGAAATAAAATTCCAGTAGAAAAAGGGTTTCGCAAATTAAACCTCTTTGTGACTCATTAAAATATCAGATTGTTGTTAAGCTATGGGGAAAAGAACCCTGGAGAGAGAGAAAAAAAAAAAAAAAAAAAAAAAAGAAGTTTGGAATCAAAACTGAAATGTGGAGTCTAGGGACAAAGGCTGACCAAATCATCTAAGCCACTTCTTTGAAGTGCTTTGCAGTCACAAAGTGGTCCAGGAGGTCCAAGGGGACCATGGAATTGCTCAAGAAATGTTTAGGCTTGACAGCAGTTGACAATCCAAAATTTCGCCATGCTGTGGAGGTTTTGGATCATGCTATGAATGAAAAAAAATAGAGAAAAGAAAAAATAAAAATTTTTAAAAAGTACCAGAGGAGGGGAAATATAAAATTGAGCAGAAGATTGACTGTGGAGGTGTGATAATTTGAAAGGAACTGAAAATTAAATGATTGTTAGACACTTCCCACTACAGCAAACTTGCAAGTGTACTACAAGTACTACAAAATTTCTATATCTTGTTATAATATATGCTCAGTGAGTTTTCTTCACACAGGATTATTGGAATAAACCAGACCAACTTAGTGGCACAGTGAACTGGCTAATTAAGGAAGAATCACATTAATCACTACACAAATACTTTTCAGCAAGGTGATTTTCTAAATTATTCATTTAGACAGAAAGCCTGTCAATGCACAATCATAGTTTACCTGGGAATCTCACTAAAAAATTAGTGATGAAGCATGTGTGTGGGGATAAATGGGGAGTTAACTAGATTTGTACCTCCTTGCATTTCTATGGGATATTAAATAGATCTTTATTAATTTTATCACCTCAGAATGTTCAGCATTAAGGAACTTGGTCTTCTCTGGTTTTGCCAGAGGGGACATTGATGCTCATGTCTCTCTAATCCTTGCCATTTGTTCTTACAGCCAGAAGAGCTATTTTTGGAATGAATTTTTTCACATTTTGTTTAAATCAATTACCACTTTTATATATATGGTCTTTAACATGGAGGTGGGCTGGGTGGTCCATGTCATTAGTTTTCGACTAAAAGAAACAAATGAACTAGAGCAATGAATTCTGCAGTAGACTTCCTGACAGCTATTACTTCATTTCAGCAGTTCATAGCCTTTCTGTTTTACTCACAAGGTCCTATTTGAATTTGCTAGTGAACAGTCATGCATTCAAGTATAATTTGTTGTCTAAAGCATATAATTTCTTTAATCTCCTATTGAGACAATTTTCTATTCTGGTAGACCTCAGAGGGTATAATGTCTGGATGGAAAGCTTGCCTCAAGAATGACATTGCGCTTATGCCCTCAGGAAACAAATGTTGCAAGTTGTTATCTCTACTGAATAGCTATTCAGGTTACAATTAGGTTACAATCCTGGTTTTCACCTCTAAATTTTTTCCTTTAATGTATAAAAATTTCTATTTTCCATGCATCTGCTCATGCATGGACCATATGCAAAGATTCAGCCATAGATTTATTCCATCCCTCAACAGTCATTTTCAAGAAAGCCCTGCAACAACAGCAGGAAACATTCAAAAAACCTATTCTATTAAAAAGACAGAATTTAGCTCTGACTAGGAAGAGCTAGGTGATACAGAATTTCAGATGTTTAACATCCTGAATCCTATAATAAATTTCACATTTTATATGTAGCTGAAGTATATATGAATGTGAGCTTTTTGGATTGTTCAGTCCAGTAATGTACTACTGCAGGCAATTATGTCATGTCATATGCTATACTTACCTAAATGCAACATGACAGTTAAAGATGTGAAGCTCAGGGGTTATTTTAGACTTGCCCATTGGGATGACAAATTGCAGCTCTGTTATCCTCTGCTCAGAAGCCACTTGAAGCTGATCCACTGATGCTCTGCAGTACAAGAGGCAGCTAACCCTCCTTCCATTAAATGAAAAGCTTCCTCACTTTGTCTTGATTCTGCCAGGAGAGTGAATCTACAAGAGGGCAGACATGGTGAATGAGTGACTGATTGACCCCGTGTATACGTGGGGTGATAAAAGCCCAGTTACTTTTCATTGAAGTACAGCAAGCTTGCTTACATTTACCACTGGAAAGTAGAAGCTTCTTACCACAGTGAGAATATCCATGCTTTTATACTTCATTACCTTGGGATTATTCAAAGTAAATTATTCTGAATTTTTAAAAAATACTTTTATTAACCTGACCTTGTGAATTTTAGAATCAGGTCCTTTTTAGTGGGTTAAACATAACGATCTGACATCTACCTCAAAATAATTATTTCTGTTCCTTTACAGGGAAGTATTTTCAGAAACCAACAGTCTGACGCTTAGACATTTGTTTTTGAAATTCCACTTAAATTTGTTCATGATGAGTTATTCTTCTTTGTTCTCGGGCTAACATTTCCCTTTAGTTTACATAAAATTTATTCCCCAGTGCACTTACAGGTAGCAGTCTTGTTCCTTCACAGCTTCTCTTTGCTAGACAAGATGAAACTCATTAATCTCACCCTGTGTGTTAGATTCTCTCCTCTGATATAGCTAGAAGCATTTCTTCACATCCTCATCCCAAATCCATCTGGTTTGAACATGTGTATAATGTGTACATTATTACCAGTATAGTATCAGAGTGTATTAGTTATTCATAAGTATCCTGTGACTAATATACTTAGGTGAATGTCTCCCTGTGTTGCTTCTGCTTACTGATCTCACAAATAAATGTAAAAAGACATGAGTTTAATTTTTCTTGTTTATTCTCTGCTCGTTTCTATTAGCTCAAGAATATCTAATTTTTCTCATTCAGTACCTCAGTCCTTCCATACTGAGAATGTCGTTGAACTTGTATCATAAAATGTCAGTAATGCAAAACAGTTTTCATGCCAACATCATGAGCCGAAGAATGCACTTGTTATATCTCCCCACTTTACATCCTTTGTTCATCACAGCCAGCTACCTTCTTGCCTTTAATTAATCACATACTCATTCAGCATTTTTTGTCAACCATCATTATCTTTAATTTGTTTTTTGAATAATACTTTACAAAATTATTTTTATTTTTAATCCTACAAAACCAGGTGCTTTATTAAAGAAATTGCAGAATCATAAAATCATAGAAAAAGGAGCTTAAGATCATCTAGTTCCAAGCTCCTTGCCACAGATGCCTCACATTATGTCATGTTACCCAAGGTTCTATCCAACCTAGCCTTGAACGCTACCAGAGATGGCACATTTACCACTTTGTTGGGCAACCTGTTCCAATGCCTCACCACCCTCACAGTAAAGAACATCTCTCTTATATCTAACCTGAACTGCCCCTGCCTGTTTGAACCCACTATCCCTTGTCGTATCATTACAAATATAGAAGAATAGTTTGGAACTCCGACGCTAGGAATCTAATTGTTTTTAATCCATTCTTTATTATGAAGTGGCTTTGGTAAATTCCTCCTTCAGTAGCAGTTCTGTAGCCTGACACTCCATGACATCAAGCTAATGAAGCCATGCTCTTCATGGACGTATCTGGTCACAATAAGTTGTTTTTCTTTTTTGTTTGAAGACATAATTCCTGTTTTTTTTTCTTATTTTTAAATTATAAGTAAGTAGATTTTGGTCTTCCTTTGCTTTGTAAGAATATCATATTAAATGTCTCAAAACCATTTAGCATCATTCTTTAGCTAAAGAGTCTCCATTGTTGATATTTTGACAAAGATTTTATGTCAGATAAGGGTATGTACAGTACTAGAACTGAATAGATGTTAACTAAACACCAAACAGTTTCGTAAATGTGATTTTTTTCTTTCTCAGTCATACAGGACCATTTTGATTGTGATTACAAAGACAATTCCAAGACTCACAAGATCTGAGTATATAACAAGAAAAAGATCCAATAAAAATTACTACATTTGGGTTGAAGACCCATTTATAGTACATAAAAAGATACAAACTGTTTCTATTTCATATCACCTGTAGTAATAAATCTGAACAATACATGATGATATTATAATATTAGGTATCAACAAAAAGATTTTGTATGATCAGCAACACTGACATTTCATCCACATACTTTAAGATTCACTAGATCTTTTAAATTTTTGAGATCATTTGGGTTAACAAGTATATTTTAAACTAATAGGGTTGTAACTAGATGACCTTAAGGTCCTTTCCAACCCTAACTATTCTATGATTCTATGATTCTATTGCAAAGAGCTTGGATGGCCTGACTTCTTGTCTAACAAGACTCAGATTGTTCTGGTCTAACTCCATTAAGTTATACTTGGTTTCTACGCCCACATATGCAATCAAAATCAGACTTATGCAAGACCACTCCATCAGTGCTGAATGGCCCAGCTGGTTTTAAGGATAAAATGAAATCACAAGAAGTCAAGTAATCACTCAGTGAAAAGAAAACTGTAGAAGAGCCTGCAAAAAAATAAAAAGATGAGGATCTGAATTTTATCTTTTTACTGATTGGACATATTAAATATGAGCTTGGTGTCTACGATGAAAGGCTATGGCAATATCACTGGTAGACACAGAAGAGACAATTTTTAAGAGTGTTTTCAAAGAATACAGTGAGTTTACACAGTGCTACAACTGAAAGAAATTATGTCACTTTACAACTAGTATAGAAAAACTTCTGATGGGGTCACTGCAACAAAACCACCATTTCTCATGTCATATGACCCCACAGAGTGTCACAAGAGATTTTGGCTCCAGTCATCTTCTTCATTTAACTTGGTTTACATAGGTCAGTAAAGCAAAGAAGTCTATTACTAACCTCCTTAGCACAATCAATTCAGCTGCAGGTGGAAACTGTCGCCTGTACACAACTACTTTAGTATTACTGACACAAAGTATGTAAACAGGAAGAAGATGTGTCAGGTAAGCTGCTGTACACTTCATTTGTCCCCAGAAAATGGATCAATATTTCAGCATCAGTCAGAGATGCCCTATAAAGTGTGGAACATTCATGATCTTCCTCAATCTACATCAGCAGAGTAATGTGGTTTTTTTGTTCTGCCTTCCCATGTGGCATGTCCTGGTTTCACTCTGTGCCCCTTGGCTACACAATGTCAGAGGGGCAGATTCATGCATCTCTGGGGCAGATTTATACATCAAGCAAAAGGATATTTATGAACTTGTTAAGCAATTTTCTCTTATAAGTAAATATATCAACTTTTTTAGGTGAAATAGCATATTTTATACAGTCCTCAACAGCATCTCAAAAAAATATTTTTGCTAGTTAAAGGAATATATTGTCAAAGTACAAAGTACAGATAACTAAATAATTCAATTTGATATATACTTTAATTTCTTGAATGTTATACATCATAAAATATTTTCCAGAAGAACGCGAGCATCATTCTTATGGCAGATAGAAAAGAAATAAGATCATTTTCTTCCCATCAAATAATGAGTATAAAAATGCATTAAGTATTTCTGTCTGGAAAGACATTTCAATGTAAAAAAATTATCCATTTTGCAAAATCTATAGGCGTGGAATGTATGAAACAAGAAGGAATTAGACTGTCTTGAGCATCAAGTTTAACTTTCTATTAGCTTATGTTGATGATTAAATTATGCTGATGTGAGGGTTACTGTGCCCTTGAGCCAAAGTTTAACAGTCCACTTACAGTCTAGTAATAGAGATTTTAAGGAATGATGACTCTGTCGTAATGCTGGTGTTATAATAGATATATTTCAATGGCTGCTGACATACAGATGTATTTAAATGAAATGAGCATCGTATCAATCATGACCTGCAACATACCTCAGATTTTTTCTGGCACTTTATCTATTTCAATTACATCTAAATTATAAATACTGTGAATATCAGCAGTTAAAGTAATATTAGCCTAATAACAATGGAGATGGATAGCAGAAATATTTTGTTACTTCACTGTGACCTACAACATCATTGCATTTTGTGACACTATTGCAGAACTTGCCTCACCATTTTTACTGTGTAGAGATTTCTGCATCATTCTTAAAATTCATTATACCTCAGAAGCACAGACCTTTGTTGAGAGGTGACATATCATGTGCCCCAAGGTGTGTACTGACTGCATGAGCTATAAGGCCCTGAAATAAGGTGCCCAATCTTAATAACTGGCATACAATAATAATTCAACTCTAACACTACAAGGCTTTTTGAAGATTTTTTTAACATCATTGATGTGAGGCATTTCATTCACTTCAGTTGTTTAGACACCTTACGTGCCTGTATCCTATCCTAGTGACATTTCCTTAAACATATTTTTCTGAGGTAAAAATGACAATGACTAAATTTCAAAAATATATACAGTAGCAGGCATATTCCTTGAAGTAAAATCTCCTTTTTTCCTGAGGACATCTACTGTGTTTTCCTGTTTCTAACATTATGAGTAAATAAATAAACAAATAAATAAGATCCATCAAATCATAAAGACTTTACTAACAAAAGATGTAGATAAGTAAAAATGATTCATTATCTAAGCTTCTGGAAAATCTGTCAGACTAAATATAAGTGCTCTTGCATGTTTTGGAGTAAGCCAAGCTGTTTCTTTTATTAAGTGTAACATGACCTGTGCAACCCCGCAGGGCAAAAAGGGCCAATTGCATGTTCCAGGTGTGTGAATGGCAAAGAATACACTTGCACACCTCCTTGATCAAAGAATAAGTGTATGGAAGAGTACTTGTGGGTCCAAAAGCATTGAAATTATTTAAAAAAACATAGGAGCACAAGAGCAAAGTATCAGTCTGTCTCAATATTCTCCCTCTGCCAGTGGCTAAAAGAGTATTCCTTGGGAATAGTAGAAGCATGCTCTGTACAAAGTGATCATTTCCAGAAAAGAGTAATTTAGCACCTTAAGCAGAGGTTGTGTTTGAACCATAATGTTAAATGTTCGCCAACAGATCTCAACTTTATGAATTTCTTTTTGAACCCATTTATACTTTGACCTCTGTGAGACCTGTGGCAATGAGAGACACAGTTTAATAAAAGAGAAATGGTGACAAACTGTTCCTAGTGTGCCTTCTCCACACAATATATAGTTTTGAGAACTTCCATTGTCTTTCTCTTTAGTTGTCTTTCCAATCTGAAGACTCATAGACTTCTTTGTCTTTCTTTACACGCCTGCTTTTACAGAACCCTGTGGTACTGAGTCCCATCGTGAAATATATGAGGGAAAAAAAAAAAAGTCCCATCTTTCTTTGCATGATAAACACCATTAAGTTTTCTGTCTTTAAATTGCCTTTTCTAGTGCAAAGAGTTCTGCTGCACTTTTAGGTAAGATTTACTTTTTAAAAAGAAGTTGCTTCAAACCTTTAGCAATCTTTGCTATACTTCTCTCTTCCTTTCTTAGTTTCTTAGTTGTTTCTTTTTGATAAAGGAAGATTCGACCCTGCAAAAGGTTTTGTGTTAAATGCACACCATGGATTCTTAGTGACATAATGATTGCTCTATTTGTTTTTTATTCGTTTTCAAATAATCCTCAAGACTCTATTTGCTTTTCTGTCTATTGTGGAGCATGTGATGAGCTTTTTAGAGAACTATCTAATAAGATTTTTTTCTGAATGATTTTAAGTAATTTAAGGTCTATCATTATGCATATGTTTTCCCCTACATGCATTGTTTCTCACTGTCGTGGTTTAAGCTCAACCTGTCACTCAGAAACCACGCAGCCCTCTCGCTCACTCCCCCACCTTTCCTCCCACCCAGCTCCTGGAGGGATGGGGAGGAGAATCAAAAGAATGTAACTCCCACGGGTTGAGATAAGAACAGTCCAGTAACTAAGGAATGACAAAAATCCACTACTGCTACCACCAATAATAATAATAATAAGGGAAATAATAAGGGAAGAAAATACAACTGCTCACCACCTGACGATCGATACCCAGCCCGACCAAGCAGTGGCCCGACTGAGCAGTGATCTAGCCCTTCTGGGTAACGTGCCTCCAGTTTACATCCTGGGCAGGGTGAGCTGTGGTATGAAATACCTCTTTGTCTAGTTTGGGTCAGGTGTCCTGTCTCTGCTTCCTCCCAGCTTCCCCTCCTCCCTGGCAGATCATGAGAATCAGAAAGTCCTTTGTCAGACTAAACATTTGAGCAGTAACTAAAAACATCGGTGTTATCTGCGCTGTTCCCAGGCCGAAAGTCGAAAAATACAGCGCTGCACCAGCTACTAAGAAGGACAAAAAATTACAGCTACTGCTGAATCCAGGACACTCACATACCCGCATTGAATTTCATTTGCATGTTTTTACCTATTCAATCATTCAGTATTGTGAGACCACCTTTGTCACAGACCTTTGTCAAGCAAGAAGACCTATTTATTGTCTTCTCTGTCCTGTATGCAAGAACCAATGATAACCTAGCTTACATGCATTTATCCACTTTAAATGTATTTTATGGCCAGATTGGTATAAAATACATAATTTTTTGAGATAGAACATACATTTTACTCTAACTACACTTTATAAAAAAAATTATCACAATGCAAGGTGAGAAGGCAGGATTTACGTCTCACTAAAACGAAAGTTTTTTATTATCTAGCAAACTAGACAACATCTGATTTAACAAAGGCACATTAGCATTTCCAAGGATATGGATTAATCCACTTTATTTGATTAAGGGACATGACAAGCTGTCTGTCTCTTGCAGAAGGAAGACATAAAATAATTTTGGGGAAGGAGATTATATGTCTGAAACCTTGGAGGATTTCAAAGGAGAGATTGGCTATAAAAGTTAACATGCATCACCAAGACAGGGTGCTCTCTAGTAATGCAACATGAGGAGCATGATTAGTAAAACCAGAAAATCCCCAACAATCACCTTGTCCGGACAACTTATCACAAATATCCTAAATATGAGAAAAAGGAATAAAAAGATAACTGTTTCTCATCTTAACATTAAAGAAAACAGGTGAAGCATAGTTTTTCATTCCTCCCCCCACCTCTTTTGTAAACTTTTGTAGTTATTTTGCTTCATTTAAATGCTGTAAATAAAATAATGTGTTCTGCATTTTGCTTCCCATTGTTTGATTTAGATGTAGGATAGAGTGAAATACAACTGGTAAGTGAGTAACAATAAGGCATTCCTCACAGAAGAGTGAAATAACACAACAAGCTTCCTAGGATCATAGGATCATAGAATCATAGAATAGTTTGGACTGGAAAGGGCCTTAAAGCTCATCTAGTTCCAACGCCACTGCCATGGGCAGGGATGCCTTCCACTAGACCTTGTTGCTCACAGCCCCGTCCAACCTGGCCTTGAATGCTTCCAGGGTTGAGACAGCCACAACTTCTCTGGGCAGCCTGTGCCAATGTCTCACCACCTTCACAGTAAAGAATTTTTTCTAATGTCTAATCTAAACCTACCCTCTTCTAGTTTAAAGCCATTCCCCCTTGTTCTGTCACTACTTGCTTTTATAAAACCTCCCCCTCAAGTTTACTTGTAGGCCCCCTTTAGGTACCAGAAGGCTGCTCTAAGGTCTTCCTGAAGCCTTCTCTTCTCCAGGCTGAGCAAGTCCAGCTTTCTCAGCCTGTCTTCTTAGGAGAGGTGCTCCGGCTCTCTGATCACCTTTGTGGCCCTCCTCTGGACCTGCTCAAGCTGGTCCATCTCTTTCCTAAAACAGGGATTTCAGAGCTGAATGCAGTACATAACAGAACTGAGACTCCCAGGATATTATTCCAAGTATCCCAAAATCGTGTGCTATTTTCATCAACTTAATGCAAATAGAGGAGTTAGTTAGGGGAGAGTGGTCAGGAGATTAATTAGTGTTTCCTTTAACCATTGGGAATCAGGATGTTTTTCTGTACTGGGGACTCTGACTGATCCCCATAAATGCCTTCTAAGTTTTCTTCAGCTGTTTTTTAGGATTGGATATGAGAATTTTTCACCACATTATACTTCATCCTTGTGGTTATATTTAATGAGCTACTGAACAGCTGAGATCTAAGCACAAAATCTTGGATGCAACTTTTCTAACAGAAAACTGTTCCCACCTTATGTTTCTTATTCTTCATATTCGTTATTTTCTAATTCTTCTTTACAAGAGGACTTTCCCTTGTTTTTATGATTTTGGGGGTTTGTTTAAACCCAGGTTGAATATCTCACATGCATTGATTGCCCACGTACTCACTGATTCTTTCTGATACACCTGTACAATGCATCTTACTTTCAAGCAACCTGTTCCACAGTGTGAAACATTTTTCCATGTGTTTATTCATCCTGTTCCTTTAGTTTTTAACAAGCTGCCTGATTTTGATATTCAAGGATCACCTACTACAAGCCCAGGAGTGCTGTGTCTCAACTAGAAGGAAGTGCCAGACCTCCTTGGATGGATAAGGAGCTGCTAAGGAAACTTCAAAGTTAAAAAGAGGCTTATAAAAGCTGGAAGCAAGGATAGGTGGCCTGGGAAGAATACAGGGATGTAGTCCAGGAAGCTAGAAACCAGGTTAGGAAAGCTAAGGCTCAGTTAGAATTAAACTTGGCTAGGGGTGTGAAAGATAACAGGAAAGGATTCTATAGTTACATTGGAAATAAAAGACAGACTAGGGACCATGTGGGCCCTCTCCGGAAGCTATCAGGAGAACTGGCTACCCCGGATTTGGAGAAGGCTGAGGCTCTCAATGACTTCTTTGTCTCAGTCTTCACTGGCAAATGCTCTGACCACACCACCCAAATCTTGGAAGACAGATGCAAGGACTGTGAGAATGAAGACCTTGGGCCCACTGTAGGAGAGGATCCGGTTCGAGACCATCTTAAGAACCTGAACGCACACAAGTCCATGGGACCTCATAAAATCCATCCGCGGGTCCTGAAGGAGCTGGTGAATGAAGCTGCTAAGCCACTGTCCATCATATTTGAAAAATCATGTCAGTCAGGTGAAGTTCCCAACGACTGGAAAAAGAGAAATATAACCCCCATTTTCAAGAATGGGAAACTGGATGACACAGGGAATTACAGACCAGTCAGTCTCACTTCTGTGCCTGGCAAAATCTTGGAGGAGATTCTCCTGCAAGGCATGCTAAAGCACATCAAAAACAACAAGGTGTTTGGTGACAGCCAGCATGGCTTCACTAAGCAGAAATCCTGCCTGACCAATTTGGTGGCCTTCTATGATAGGGCTATGGAACTGATGGACAGGGGTAGAGCAGCTGACGTCATCTACCCGGACTTGTACAAAGCATTTGATGCTGTCCCACACAACATCCTTGTCTCAAAATTGGAGACATCAATTTGATGAATGGACCACTTGGCTCAGACTTCAAAATGAAGGGACAATTTGTGAGACA
>JANHGB010021296.1:0-23966 GCA_026283785.1 Coracopsis vasa | reverse complement strand
AGCGAGGAGAAAACCATGCTGCTGATCCTCCTTTGCTGCCAGTCCTCTCCTCAGCGGAGCAAACACCATTACTGTGGGTCTTTTGTTTCCCCACTAAAACTCCGTTGGAACTTCTCCCGGGTCCGCTTCCGGGCATTCTGCTGCACAGTGCTACTTTAAATTCTGATAAAGTTCTACTACACATCCAAATTCTTCATTCAGACACATTCCGAATGTACTTATCTGCACAACTGAAATCTGCTTTTCCGCACAATAATGTAATGCCGCTGGATGAAAAATACCTCTCTAACACAAATTGCTATGTTTAGGAGTAATTAAAATATCCTTTTTAAGGTAGAACTGATGTAATTATGACTGATTTTGATTTACTAAACAATTGCTAAACTTGTTGATAAATTAAAACAAAAATGCAGCTATTGGTATAGAGATATTTTGAAAATCAGAAGAAAAACAAAAGTATTTTCAATAGAAATATTCCCTTTTTCTCCCCTGCCTTGTATTTGTTGCACTTTCAAGACCCCCATTAATTTTAAATAGGAGTTCTGGGAGTGTCAGCTCTGTAAGACTGGTTCTTCATAGGGAAATGTGACATGGAAAGGAACTCAAAGGAATTCACCTTGGAAACTTTAACTGGGCTGTATAATTTGCCACTCTGTTCACTATATTTCAAAGGTATCCCATAATAGCTAGTGGTTCTTTACAAAGGTCACTGTAAAATCATATCCTGTATGACTACATATTTCAGAGAGTGTTCTGCGTTTGCCAGCTGTTCAAGTGAACTTTGTTAATGGAGGCAAAGTTTTCTGGGGTTGTCGCTCTGACCCTTAAACTGTATTATCTACAAAACCATAAACCTTATTAAAAATAAAAGATATGAAAAGGTTTATAAAACATCCTCTTAGCAGATCCTGTTTCCAGCTTCACCTTTTGATCTGCAGTTGGTTTTCAGCTCTTGCCGCCATGCCTGCTGATTACAATGGGACATGGGAAATGCAAAGCAATGAAAACTTTGAAGGCTACATGGTTGCTTTAGGTAAATGAAAAAATATTAACTATATAAAGAGAAAATGTTTCAATTATAAGTAAAATCCTCCTGAAAATTAATGAGACTATTTCTGTAATGTGCATTGTGACATAAGGGTTTCTACCAATCACATTAAAAGTTAAGAAAAGTAGTGTGCTTATAATTACAGTGATCTAAGTATATAAGCAAGAGAAGAGTTGTAGCCAAATGTATTAGTCATTATTTAGATGAATGAAAAGCCAGGTATAGATGGGAAAAGAAACCAGATACAGATATTTCAGATACAGAAATTATAGATTTAAATATCTTTTACCCCTGGTATATACTTATTGTAACAGTCAAATCACAACCTGGTTGGCTCTGTTAAAGGTGGGATATTCTATATCCCTAAAGTAACGATAGTGTTTAGTAATTAATGCTTTGAAGTAGTAGAAATTCTATGTACCAGTTGGATGATAAAGGTGAAAAAAGCCTTTAAAAAGAATTAAAGATGCATGGGCAGATATTTCTGACAACTTCTGTGGGAGTCCATACACAGCAAGGAGGCTTAGGTCACAGAAGTTCTTAAAGATAGGTTTGCATGGTTAACTAAGCTTAATTTCACTTGGCTGGGCCATCACTGATGACAAAGTATGTATACATGCAAAAAGAGATATTCTGCTCTTCAGGCAACTTAAATTACTACTCTGTTAGCCTCTTTAGCATTAGAGGCCTGATCGCTACAGTTTGTGTATCCATTGTATAGGATATTGCTTGTAGATGCTAGTATATTGTTAACTGAATGCAAGTTCATGTCTGTTCATATCAAGTTTTTGTTGTTTGTAGATTTATTTTTCCCCACACTGATAGACTCAGTTTTTGTAATGACTGAGCTGATTTTAGGAAATAAATGTTTTCTTGTGCTGCACCTATTATTTTCACTATAAAATGCTTTTTAAGCATTTTTGTTCCCATAAAGGCATAAGCTTTTTGCTCTGGGTCATTATGATTATCTAAGTAGTGTGCAGAAAATCCTTCCTTTACTTAGGTTAGCAAAGATGTAGACCTTTGATTTGCTGAAAAGAAGAAATAGTAGATGACCTCACCATTTCTCAAGAATTTCTTCAGTGCAATCTGGATTGGCACTGGAAGAACAGTTACCACCTTTCCACCACTGCAGTAATACAGCTGCACTCCAAAACCAGCAAAAAAAGAGGGGAGTTAGATTTATAGATGCATGAGAAGTTGTCTGTAGCTGGCCCTTCCTAAGTACATGATGGAGGTTTTTGCATATACATGCATATAGATTTTGTAAGTTATACTAATTAAATACTGCAAAAAAAACCCCACCCCCACAATCAATGCAGAGATGCATTTGGCTATAGGTGATTCTCTGAATGGAAGGAAATTACATGGGAAGGGTGAAAAGATATTCTTCTGCTCTGTGTCTCACAATATACATGAGGTTGGTATTTTAAGCATTTAAGTGCTCAGGTTCAAGGCACAATGTGATTTTGGTTTGTTGAAATTCATTCATCTTTTTAATTAATGTAGATGCATTTCTATACTTTAATTAAAGAATACTTTTGCCCTTTAAGCCAGAAACTTTGATTTTATCATAAACATGTTACAAAGTATTTTAATCTACTAGAATAGAACAACATATCATTTTTATTGCTTGTATTGTTCAAAATGCAGTTATGAAAACCATGCTTTAATAAAACCTCCCCTGATTTTACTCCAGGAGCTACATGACTAATATATTAGTCAGAAATAGCATTTCTTTGGAAGTCTAGACAATTTTTTTCCTCAGAGAGAGCTAGATTTTATGATACCTGGCTATAAATCAGACCCAGAGATACCTTTAATCCACCCCAACAGATAAAATATACCCAAGAAGTCTTGAATATAAATATTGAACAAGAACATTATTCCCCATGTTAAAAAGTAATAATTTTTTTCAAGCCAATCCTTGTACTCATCTCAATTCGTACTTCACAAGTAGTATAATGAATCTACCCCCCACAAAAAAGGGCTCCATTAGTATGTGGCATTGCTGAGCTGACAATGATTAAACTCGCATGCAAAACCACTAAAGGATGGCTAACAAATCAAAAGCAGTTTTCAATTTCTTCCAGAAGCATGTGAGATTATTTCATTTGCATATAGCACCATAACAAGATTCACTGCCAGCTGGTCAGAAATATTTATGGCAGATGGTAATGCAGCTGGCATTAGGTGGATTGTCTGGGGCAAACTGTCATCGTAGCAATATATATTCTCCTTTTGGAAACTTTCAATGCATTCAGTTGCAAGCAGTTGCTTACATTCTAATGTTAGTCTTCTTCATGAACAAAATAAGGATGTTAAGGAGATCAGTTCTGCCTAAAATGGTGACAGAATATTAAATAGGAACTATCAAATGCTGTACTTAGATACTTCTTTTACTCTTGGCTTTTAATTCGTCACCCTTTAACATCTAAACTACACCTCATCTCTCTGTCTGCTGTCTAACAATAGTGGATAAGTCATACGTTTATTTCATTGCTTATTTTTATCTATTTGAATTATTTTCAATATTTTTAAATTAATTAACCTCCTATGTAGTTCCACAGACTATAGGTTCATTGTAAAAGTAACATTTACAATGTAATAATAATCATTTACAAGGATACCAGAGAGGGAGTCATCATCAGGGACTGTAGAGATAGGACAGGGGGCAATGAGTACAAACTAAAACAGGGGAAGTTCAGGTTAGATGTAAGGAAGAAGTTCTTTACTGTGAGGGTTGTGAGGCACTGGCACAGGTTGCCGAAAGAAGTGGTGAATGTTCCATCCTTGGCAGTGTTCAAGGCCAGGTTGGACAGAATCTCTGGCAACATGGTCTAGTGTGAGGTGTCCCTGCACATGGCAGGGGATTGAATCTTAAGGTCCTTTCCAACCCCAACCATTCTATGATTCTATACCAAAATCCCCTTGGTTACATACTCATTCTAACATGCTTATTTTCTGAAAAGAATATTATTTTGAGATTCTTCTTTTGGGGGGGCCAACCTTTGTAACCCTGCAGGACACACACCAGCACCCTCACATGTGAGGTGCTACATGACATAGACTGCATGCTTAGAGAAGAGAATGGCTCCCAGGCATGAAGTGATAATAGCATTCCTGGCATCCCACAGCTTCTTGAGGCCAAAAAGGCAAATCCACCTAATAGCAACTGTTGCACCTCCTCAAAAAAAAATGGAGATTTGGGATTCACTACTGATTGTATGTTGTAACTCAGCTCACAACATTCCCACAGATATCCTGTTAATAAGTAATTTTATAATCAGTGGAAGATGCTCAAGTTGAATGTCTACTCACAAACACAGAATTATTTTTATTTGGAGTGATCTTTTTCTCTACAAAACGTTGCAGGTAAAAGTGTCGTTTGCGGAAACGTTTGTGGTGTTCCACACCAAATGTGTTGGCATTTTTTACTATGTATGAATATAAGTGTTGTGGGGTTTTATTTTTGGTGGCAAATATGGGACTTTTCATTGTGATACTCTCTTCTCTGTTTTATGGCAGATATTGATTTTGCAACTCGTAAGATTGCAAAACATTTGAAACAAACAAAGGAGATTGTTCAGGATGGTGATAACTTCAAAACAAAAACACTCAGTACTTTCAGAAACTATGAATTGAATTACACTGTGGGAGTGGAGTTTGAAGAGCACACCAAAGGCCTGGATAACCGAGTGCTAAAGGTAAAAGTTTTGTGCCTTGTATCTGTTTACACTACAGCCAGCAACAGGACGGAGCAGTTCCAAAAATCAGCTGAATACATGAAAAAGCCCCCACCATATTTACAAACATCAAGGGATTTTTATAAAGCAGAAATAATTTGCATCTTGAGACAGTTTTCTTTCCTGCTACAAGCATTTATTACACATGGAAATCAGGATGGTTACTCAGCTACGTGAGGACAATCATTAATTACATGTTTTTCTAGTAGGAGATTTTTCCAGCTTTTTTATGATACACCTTTATGTATTTAGAAAGTAGCAAAACTGTATTTTGACCTATTTATCTTCCTTCCTGAAACTATAAATCCATCCATTTGAATTGAGGACTTTCTGTGACTCAGTATAAATTTTCAGTTCTGAGTGGCAAGGCTCACACTGTGTTTTCCATCTGAGCCTGCTCAGCCTCAGCTGGACAGTTTAACAGTTGGACACTGTTAAAAATAAACCTGCTCTCAGCTATTAACCTTAAGGGAGCTCTGGGAAGGGACAAGACCAAAACGTGAGCCAAAGCTACCACTGATAAAGGTGACAGACCTACTGGCAGCGGCAAACAGAGAAGGAGGTCCAGCAGTGCATGCTTTAATATCTTTTGGATTATATGAGTAATCTGAGCTCAAAATTCCCTTAGGAAACTGTGGCCATGTGTTCATACACCTTTCAGTGAGATGTGCAGAGAAGTAACATTTGGATCAAGGACCATATTGTGTGTTAGTCAAGTTTCTGTATTAATACTGCTTCTGTTTTACTCTCCTGTCACCCCTAAAATACTTAAAGAGGATTTTCAAAGGTAAAAAGACCAGTTGATCCCTAATTTCCACAGACTGTCCCCATCAGTCTTGCTAATCTTGCATCACCTGCCTGTCTTTGTCATCACTCACTGAATCTACCCCTATCAACTCCTCTGCCAATTACTGAAGTTTTATTTTTCCGCTAAGCTCAGCTTTCTTGCTCTTCTCCAAACATATGCTGTCTTTTCCATCAAAGTTTTCTCAATAAACAAGGTTTTGGAACTTGTTGCCAAACTCTGAGATGCTGGTATCAAAGCTCACTGTCAACAAGACCTGTTTTGTTTTGGCAATTGCCATAAGAAATTGGCACCATACAGGACATGTTTACATTTGAACTCACATCATCCTTCACTAGAGTGGCACAAATTAAACAGAAGACATTGTTTATTCACTGTGGATCACTTTTCATTCTGAAACGTGATGCAGTGTAATTCCTACTACTTCTTCCAAATTACTTCTCATTCACAGCACTGCAAGCCACAAAATTGTAAGACCCATTCTTTTCCACTGGGTGGGACATATTCCTGTGACAGACCTTATGCTTTGAAACATTGCTCCCACATCTCTTTGGATCAGTTGAAGGCACAACTGAGGATCAAAGGACTCATTAGTTGCACCACTCCTTAAATCCATCAACTCTAGTGCTCTTCACCACTATCAAAGCCATTGCCTTTCTGTGCAAAATCATTTCATTTGCAGACTCTCCTCTTCATTATCAGATATTTGGAAGGAAGGATGGGAACACAGCTTGTACATTTATAACCCTACTTGGTTTAATCATTTTTGCCTAATATTCTTTCCTAAACAAATCATGTTACTTGTTTCTAACAAGAGGAGAGGGACACAAGGAAGCAAGTCATGCCATTATTCTCTGGACTGCTATAAAAGAATTTTCCGGTCATTTTATTAACAAAACAATGCCTCAGACACATTGAAAGTAGATGAAGGTAATAAAACTGCTAGGCAACATTTAAATGTAAAGAGGGCATAGATAATTTAAAAAGCATGTAGCTTAAAAACTCCGTAAATAAGAAAGAAGTTAACTGAAATGGAATGAGTTTTATCTTGTTGTTAATAGAAAGCTCCCTCAAAAGAGAAATAAATCTTCCAGTGCTGAACTAGAAAATAAATTAAGCTCCCAATACTCAGGGAGCTTTTTAATAACTGAACTTCCACTGATTGTAACTGGTCTCCGATGAGGATTTGCCTGTGATACATGGTTAAATGCCTCCCTACAGTACAATGGTTCAAATCTAGAACAACTCAAACAAAGTTGCTTTGAATGTACTCTACTTTATCTGAGTAGATAATTTAGCCTGTAAA
Source organism: Coracopsis vasa (assembly GCA_026283785.1). Classification (NCBI taxonomy): domain Eukaryota; kingdom Metazoa; phylum Chordata; class Aves; order Psittaciformes; family Psittacidae; genus Coracopsis; species Coracopsis vasa. The sequence continues at coordinate 17,061 of JANHGB010021296.1, read as the reverse complement.
GAGAACTTTTTCTTACAGATATGGTCATCCTGCTCCTGGACAAGAATCAGCATGCCCACTATCCGGTTTATTAGTGATAGACTGAATCACACCAAATCATGAAATGGCTGAGGATGGAAGGGACTTCTTGACATCACCTAGTCTGCTCAAGCAGGGTCAGCTGGAGCATGTTGTCCAGCTTATGATCGTTCCTCTTTAAAGGTCATTTGTGAAAGTACATGACAATATATAAATAGATTTATTGGATGAGATTATATTAACATACACTTCCATTTGTTATTTGATGCAGAGCTAGAAAAGGTGTTAGCACTGTACTGGTTAGTAGAAGACCCACGTCTTCACTCATCAAGCCTTCTAATCTTCTAATTTGCATTCACGGCACAAGTGTTAATTCACCCAGCAAGTCACTAGTTAGTAGGAACACTTTATATTCATGTATGTGAAGAAATGCATGGAAATGACAACAAAGCACTGTAAAAGCTTCACATCAAAATCCTGTTGCCATCTTGAATGCATTCGGGTTTTGGATGAATGTCTGCTTTGGGGGGTTTTAGGAGGAAGGTGAGGAATGGTAGGGAATTGTGTCTTCTCATTGTTTGATTGAGCTTATTTTCATGTATTCATAAACTTCTTGATAACATATCTGAGTTTATTGTCTGATTCATGCAGACGCTAGTGACCTGGGATGGTGACAAACTGGTGTGTGTTCAGAAAGGTGAAAAGAAAAACAGAGGCTGGAAGCACTGGATTGAAGGAGACCTACTGCATCTGGTAAGGGCTGCTACACAGATTACATGGTACATAACTGACACTGCAACAAAGTGCAGTTTTCCGTTTCAAGGGGTTTGTTACTTGTTCTAGTTTGAATGGTCTTTGTTTAGACAGCTCCTGTCACTGATCTCTGAGGAAATTCCCCCTCTGCTACAACTCAGGAATGCTCAATTTCTTTCCACTTGCTCCCAATTAAGTCATAACCCTTCAGAGGTTTTCTTTTCTCCAGTCCACTACCCTTCAGCTATTAACCCTTCTTGTCACATTGCACCTCTAACATCAGCTCATTCTTGTATCATCAGCAGTAGGAAAAATAAACCCAACAAACCAAAATCTGAAAAAACCCCAAACAGTATGGGACAGATTGCAAGGAAAATACCTTTTTTGTTCTGGAAGAAGCACTATGAGATTTTAGCATACAGTGGTGTAACTGTTCAGATCAGAAACTGCTCAATATTCAAGAGGATCCTGCAAACAAGCTACACTGCAATTATTGTGTGCTAGTACAACAAAAAAGTCAAAACATTCATACATCTGAGTTAGTAGGCTGGAGCCCAAAGCTAAATGAGGTGCATCCAAGATAGGCCAGAAGAGCCTGTGCAGGAAATAAGGAGTGAAGTCCAGAAAGATTTCAAAAGTATAGATACATATCATAATGATTCCAGAGTTTCCTGGGAGAGCAATCAAGAAATGGGCATGATAATGTTGGATGCTGCAATAGCTGGGTGGAGAAAGGTTATGGAGTAGAGCTCATTGATCTGTCTCATGATTTGCCTCTAGATACCTACTCCTTCACAAGTGTGCCCTACAGGTAGTTGGCATGGCCAGGCACACTGCCTCAAATCCGCATGCTTGGAAGGTCAAAGCAATGAATGAAAGAACACTGTCTGCCACCTAACTAAAAGCCAACTGTCCAGTACACCTTTTCAATGCTATTTTAACACATATTCAAATCTGACCTAACAAAGGTTCTACATGCTGGCACCAGGATCCAGGCTAAGACTGGCGGAAACAGAGAGATCAAGTAGATTTGTACAAGTCTTCAGAAACAGTATTGCTGGCCAAAAAGCCAGCTGCAGCTCACTTCACAGTCTGATTTGGCACAGGCTAATGAGAAGACTATCCAAACGTGCACGTGTGCCAATCTTTAAGGGGTCAGTTGCAACACTGGGCAAAAATGTTGTGTTGTTCTGGCCCCTGAAAGATGGTTTGGGTATGTCTCTGAAGCAAATGTCCTCATCCGTTTAAAGCATCCTCCTTTTTTTGTTAATTCCTTGTTTCACAGCTTCTTATAATTATAAGCTAATGTGAATTATTAACTATTACAGTATATTGGTTTAACAATAGAGCATGAGAAAGTCTTGCATTAAAGAGTAATTTTTATGCGTTTTTCATGTTTATTCTTCTTAAAGCTCAGTTTAACTGTCAAAATCTAATTACTGCAACATGTGATGCATGCCTACTGTTTGGTTACATATAATACACTATGCTTTTTGTTCTCTTCTTCATAAACACATCTTTTTTATTGCAGTGGCTCAGTTGTAGTGATTTCTAGCAGGATCTGCTGTATATGCAAAATACGACTTGTACCACTATATACTAACTAATTGTTTTAATACTGTAGGAACTGACATGTGAAGACCAGGTGTGCCATCAGGTATATAAGAAGAAAAACTAAAACTGATCAGAAAGCTGCACCATTGTGCTGTTGTGTTTTGTCTAAAGAGAAAAACCAAGGCAGATTTGCAATAATTCTTCAACACCACCTTGAGAATGTATTTTATGCCTGTTTATGGAAACAAACACATTTTATAGAAACAACATCAAACAGTTACAAACATCATAAATTCCTTTGTATTTCAGTCTGGAGTTAAATAAAAGTAACTGTCTTTCAAATCATGCTTTCCTACATATTTTTAATAATTTCCAGAGGAATGTGTTGCAGTGACAAGGCTGAAAATTAACAGTTACAATGATCTCGACCACAGTGTATCTCTCCATAATATCTGCAATATGATTAATATATTTGGATGACTGAGTAAAACTGGGCATCCATTGGACTGTTTCTATTTAATTTAGTTCTGGATCACAAAGTCTACAGTTTCAGGCAACAGAATGGCTCACTGAATATGATACGTGGCCTTTTGCATCCAGGTGATAGATTTGATTTTGGCCCAGGTCTATAGCTGCTAGTGGTTACCACCTGATCATGTTTCCTGGCCAATGTGAAACGCTGTAGCTCCTTAATATGTTCCTGAAGTGAATCACTGACAATGCTGCTAAACTCCAGTTAGAACTGGCATCCTACTAATAATCCCAGTGGAGAAATCTGCTGTTTGAAGCAAACTTTATATTCAAGAGTTGCTCCATGATGTGCAAACTAAGGCATACTTATGGCTGTAGGAGAGAAACTGCAGAGTACATGCAGACTGCCTGTAGCCTGTGCATAAAAAGTACCCACCCAGTTGTAATCTTCACCTTCTACCTCCTTTTCAGAGACTTTAAAAAGAAAGGTCATTTCCATACAACTCTTCTAAGTTTTATTTCAGGTTTTTCAAAGGAATTCATGCTCTTTGCTAAAGGCAAGTTTAAGTTAACCATGGATGGTGAGCACTACTTCAGTAAATAGAAATTATTCAACAAAATGCACACATTCCACAGAACTGAAGAAGTGCTTGTATGCCCAAAAGCTCATCTGGTTTTTCCCAACCACATGAATTATTCTAATAAAATATCCTGTCTTTCCTACAACTTTGCCATGCAGATATATAAACTTTCTCATAAACTTTATCACCATTTCAATTCCCTATTGTCCACAGGCCCCTATCTTCTGTTTGGTATGGGAGGAGTGGCAATTCGCAAAACAGATCAGTGGCAGGGAATTGGAGAAGAGATGTGGAAAAACACTTTGCAGAAATGGAGATATGCTTTCTCCCCATCCCCACCTGCTCTTATCCTTCCCACTTTCTCCCCACCCCAACCTGCTCTCAGCCTTCCCACTGTCTCACTGCTTTCCTATCTTCTTTCAGGATATCCTGAAAGCAGTGAGACAGTGGGAAGGCTGAGAACAAGGCTACACCTGCAAAAACCCAAATCAGATTAATAAGTCACTAATACTTACATGGCCATGGGCATGTAGGTGTGTATATAGGGATATTTTTATGAATTGGACTTTGCTTCTCCTGATAGAGGTTGATGGGTATCAAACTTCCTGTGTACTTCAGCTAAGCAATGCTCTAGTGTTAGTTCACATAGAAGAAACTGCAGTTGGAGTTGATAAACTCCTTATTTTTATTTATTCAGCCGTCACCCTGACTTTCCATTAGAAATATATTTAATTCCTATTTCTAAGTCTCTGCTAGTTACTAGGATAGAACGTACCACAGTTCATTAAGCTTTCAAAATGCTATCAGAACAAAGTAATCACTAGGAAACAAAAGGTGCACATTTTAATCAGTGACATAGCTGGTTCTTGGCAGGAGTAAGCCTGCATGACGCGGGGTTTCATAACTTCGCACCAAATCAGAAAACAAAGGAAAAGCTTTCATGTAGCACAAAGAACTATCAATAATTCACAATGGATGAGTTTGCAGATGGAAAGGAAACATTCTTCAATTGATTTCTTATTATGTTTACTGGTTTTATCTAATGGATACGGTAGGGAAGTTCATGAAGTAGGACATTGTGCACTTCAGTAGACTTTGATTAGGAGAAAACTGGATCTGGCCACTTTTGGTCATCAGTTTTCCTTAACACTTTAACAGGAAGTGAGAAAATGTGCAAGGTTTTTTACATTGCAAAACAGCATTTTCTTCCCACGCATACTGATATGTAGGAACTTACAGCACCTTTACAACTGTATGCACAGAACTGGAGACAGAGGAGACATTAATTTTGTTGCATTACAATTGCTTCCAAAGGCATGTATATATATACTTGTTTGTGTCATATTTGTGATGTTAGATTGGTCTCTAAGCTGTACAAAGTCCCTTATCTCCTTGTCAGCAGATTAAATACTTGCACAGGAGGAACAGATCTCACTGGTAAATCAGAGGATGTTCACTCCCAGTTTTTCTGCCCTCTGGCATGCAGTGCTGTCTCAGCTCTTTTGAAGGATTACCATTTGCATTGATTCTTTTCCTCATAGAGAATATTACTCAACTATAGTTAACAGGAAGGAAATTTATCAGCAACCTTCTGATCCAGACAACAGAAAAGCCTGTACTGTAACAAAAGCACTTCCTAGTGAGTACAGTACTGGACAAAGAGTCAGTACCATTACCTGGCACTGGACTTTTCAACAGACAAGGACAAAGGGGTGTGTGAGAAATATTTACGGTGGAATTTGTAAAACCCCTCTGCATGGAGTCAATTTTTCTCCCTAAAGGTCAACAAGTGTTTTCTTATCAACTGTTAAAAGAAGAAAGCAACACTGCAGGCAAATGCTGCAGGATAATGTTGTAAATGCTCCCACCAATAATGTTCTGTGGCTAGTTCCTAAGAGGCCATCTTTCTGTTAAGCTCTGGAGGGTCACATATTTGCACAGAATGGCTTTCAAATTTGCCATGCATAACCTGTGTGCTCTGCTGATGTACTGCTTGTAAAAGAAAGTTGGAGGTTTCTAAATCAGCTTTGACTTCAAGATCTGATGAAGACAAATAGAATTTCACCATTAAGTGGTTTAAATTCATTTATTTGTACTTTTTTTTAAGCAAGAGTAATATTTTGCCTTGGTGGGGAGAGATTAATAGAAAGGATTTCTTCAGAAGTTCTTTTTCCCCACCAGAACACATTCTTCTCAGGTTTCATTTGTGATCGACTTCAAGGGCAGAGGTTGCAGATATTTTAATTTCAGCTTGCTGATTACACTTGTTATGCAGATGGTGAAGATCAGAAGAAATCATTGTGTGAAAATGAGATTTAAAATAAAATTAACCTGACAAGATTTTCAATAGCTGCAAAAATTTTCTCAGTTATTCTCTAAATACCACACTTGCTTTAATTATATCTCACAGTGCAGTGCTTCAGACATCATTAAATAGAAATGGCAATACAACAGATGACAGTACATATTCCACTTAAGTCAGAGGACTTTGTTGGAGTCATTCCATTCAGCCAGATCAGATCCTGAGTCAGATCATACATATCTACTGGTAACACAGACTGTGGAGCTGCAGAATTTAATGCATTCAAAGTATCAGTGTCAGGAAAATGTGTATCACTATTCACTGTTATTGATATCTGCTTCAAAGATTCAACTACAAAAGAATGCAATAAACTTCTGAATGATTAGGAACAGCGGTTTTAAGTTAAACACTCATCTTTCAACTTAGATGATCAAAATATGCAACTAAAACCAAAACCATGTGATATATGGCATTTTTTTCTGTTAACTCAAAACAAATAATTGAGAATTTACATTTATTGATATAAATATATATAATATTGCATTTTTCTTAATAAATCACCAAGAACAATTTAAATTTGATTCTAAATTTCTAAAAATTTTTGAGAAGCCAATATCAGTAAAATGGTCAGGAATAACACCTGGAAGATGAACTTTACTGGTTAGAGGATTAAGGCAGAATTGAATGGCTCCCTTTGTGAAATAACAGCCTTGGTTCTCTAAAAACACAGATTGCTGTTTGCTACTAATGAGTGCCTTGAGTAGCATTACAGCAAATTGCTTTCCTTGATGGCATAAACTGAATACAAAGAAAACATGAACACTTAGTTAAAATGTTAGTACATCAGAAGTCACTAAAGGAAAATAACTGTTTTCCAGAGTACGGCTTTGTATGATCATAACTGAACTATTTCTGTTTTAGTGAACTTGTGCCATTTAAACCAGGAAGCAGAACCAGATTTTCTACTGCCACGCTAATTGCATAGTGATTCTGCAGCAGAGTAAGATCAACGCTGACTGTGACTAAATCACAGTGACAGAAATGAATTAACTGTTGATCATGGGGCTGCAGGATCCAGTGTGGTTCCCAGTGGAAGTCTAGACAGCTCCAGCCCTTGCCCTGATTTGAACTTCCAGATGCAACATCTTCACACAGCAACAGGGATATTGTTTTGATTACACCTCTTCTTACCTGACTCCCCTTTGCTTGTTGTACCAGCACTATGAGATTCTACAAGGGCAATGCACTACTATGAGAGGATAATATTTGTCAGAAGATGATCTCATACTAACTAGCTGAACCTCTACCATGGAACAAGTTGACTCAAAGTAATTGCAGAACATACTTTAGTAGTTTAAACCTTGTGATGTGTCATTGACACAGCAAGCAGTGCAAGGCAATGAAGAATCTGGCCCTTGCGCTCAGACTTGGGTTTACAGGTTTTTCACAAGGATAAATATCTGTGTTCTCTTGATACAATTTCTCTTTGTCTTTTTTTTCAAAGAAGAAAGTCAATCCTTCCCAAAGTCATAAATAAAGAAAAATATGTTCAGTTTACTGTAGATCTCAAACTATAAGCAAGGCTGTGCATGAAGACACTATAATAACTTCTCAGATATGTGGTTTTATTTATTAAGTATATGAAAGAACTCCGTAGCTGTCCTAGTGCAAGTAACTTAAATAAAATGAGACCTACAATATGTTAGGAATCTTCCAATGAAACATATTTTGACACCTTGGAATAGGGTTAAAAAAATCCCCAATAATCGACCTCTTACTGAAAATTTGTTATCTCATGGGATTAGACACAGACTAAAATTCTTTCATAGAATAAATCAGCATCACTCTATTGGATATAAAAACAGTGCAATGACTTATATGAAAATCTGGGTCTGCAAAATAAAATGTCTGTAGTCCTTTGCTTAGATTAACAACAATAGTAACAGTCAAGACTCCTAAAACCATACGCTGGACAAAGTTCTGCAGTCACAGAATTCACACAGAACATTCAGCTGCACCTTAAACAGTTAGAGTCTAAATCACTTTCTCAGATATTATATCAATACTAGAGCCTTTGGGCTGCATGTTTTGATGGTTTTCTGGATTCCACTTGGACTAAGAACAAAATATGGAAACATTTCAATCAATTGGTCTCAGATTGTTTAAAGATTACAACTTATCCTTCTTTCCTGACCATTCCATTAGGTTTTGGTAATGAAAACCATTACTACTCCTATCCTTTCCTGTCAGCTGCATCAGCAGTAATTAATCTCCACTACCTGAAGAGCATAAAGGTAGCCCAGTGCTTTTATCATCCTTTCCCCCTCTGCATTATAATGATTATGTATTAAAAAAGATGCCAGAGGACATCTTTATTCAATCTGAGAACTTCAATATCTAGTTCAATGCTGGGTCTTATTATATGGCAGTAGTAATTAGAGAGTGGAAAAAAATATATCTTGGTTAATGTAGCTCTTCTTAATGTGTAAGATTGTAACCACATCACTGCATAATGAAATGAGCTGCAAAGTACAGTGGGCCTGTCCTATCTAATGCACGATACAGGTAAGCTTTCTTAAATACTTAATGCTAATGTGTTCTATGGCCCTTTATGAAGTTACTTGAAGTCATAGAAGAATTTGCAGCATCTTCTCTGAAGACAAATGTTTTAATGTAGTGATTATTTTTTTTAGAAGAGAATGTACATAATCATATTTTAAATAAAATAAGTAATACAGTAAGTATAACTTTTTTTTTATACTATCAGCTTCTGCACAGAAAAAAATCCTGAAAAGTCTGGTAAATGCTGCAAAGGTTTATTGCCAGAAACCTCCTTTTGTCACTAGAAGTATAAATACAAACCTGATGTAAGCTAAGCCCATTTTTTTGTCCAAATCAAATCCTTTTCATGAACAACAGAATTATCTTAGCCAATATACAGCCACCAAAAGTACTGCTGACAAAATAACACTGGTTCCCAGGGTTATTTTATACAAGCTCCCAGCTTCTATTTCCAATCAGAGCCAATCATCCGAGTCCCGTCTCTGAGAAGCCCTGCAAGTAACTCCAGCACTGATTTCTATTACATTTAACGTAACAGTATTCATCAGTTGTCATGAAATAGTTCATACAAAAAAATCAAATAACATTTTCATTAAAGTGTGTTTTTAAATATTGTAAAAGCTTCAAAGAGTGGATAGTGTCTCTTCCTGTTGCAAACGCACTTAATGAGTCTGTATTTTGTCAGCAAAACAGCCAAGTATGCACTGGAACACAGCAACGTCCTACCATACAAGGTCTGTTATAGTGACTTTTTTGTAAAGGATGCCCTAGTGCAGCCTTTTGACACATACAAAAATTATTACAAAGGAAGTAGTTCCTGTTGGTCAACTTGGTGCCAGGAGCTGCTCACAAGCAACTGTCCACCTGCAGATGTCTACGCTGAGGTACTGCTTAACCAAAAACGAAGAAATTCCCCCTCTTTCATTCCCCCCTCTCTCATTTCCCCCTCAAAGGGAGGCTGTTGTGATTTTCCTTATACTAATGACAAGAAACTACTGGGCAGAAACATGCACGTATTTTACTGTGGAACAGCTGATCCATGTTCATTTGTTATACTATGGCTACCTGCTGTGTATCACAGACTACAGACCCGAAGTTCTTCAGTGCAGAGACTAACGAATGAGGAGTAGGAACTACAACACATGCCTTAATCTGTGGTTAAACAGAAGATTTCTCTGGCCTGGTCCACACAGGAATTATTTACGTGTCAGTACCAGGATCAGTGATAGTTTCTATGAGTACATATCATAAAATGCAGAATTATGCCAGCATTAAAATGCTTTACAGAAGTATAGTTTGTTCCCCCCACACCCTCCACCCTCCTGGTAAGGAAAATTGTGCACCAAATGAAACATATTTATACAAGCCTTTAACCAGACATGCTAACTGGCTATTCATAGGTGGTATAAAGGACAATGTCCTGACCTGCTTCTACTTTTAAGTTACAATTGTGAACCAGAGCGACATGAAAAACATGTATGAAGAAAAACTATTTTTAAAAGAGGTTTTGTCCAAAACAGATGAATTATCAGTATAACAGAACAAGAAATCTGATGACCAAAACAGGCTGGAATTAAAACTAGCAATAATTCTAATTACTTCAATAGAAGGCTTTAAAAATTATTGCTTAAAAATATGTGAAAAGCATTCTTTCCCAGATGGATTTACTAAAGAAACAGTTTCGGGATTTCAGGTCCAGCCATCATTCAGGGAAAAAAGAGAGATGAACAGAATCAAGGCGTCATCTAGTGGCAAATCTTTCCAATACATGATCAAGGGGGAACCCGTGGTGTTACCCGAGCTTCCTGTCCTCTTCACAGACCCAAACCAAAAAATAATGTCACTTTCGTAATTTTATACCTCCAGAGTAAATTTAATAAAATTTATATAATTTTATTTTATCAACACAACTATTGAGACAATGTCTGTAGTCTAAAACACATCACAACTTTACAAGTGCTTTTACTTTGAGGGGATTAAATTCCAACTACATACTAGCTACATATTATTAACATTCATCAGGTTTAATTCGGATAGCCAATAAATAGTAGATATCAATTTTTCATAGGAGAATTAGATGTGCCTCTTCAGAAAGGAAAGAAAACCATATGTAGGTGCTAGTTATCATTACTAATTGGAGGGAGAGGGGAAGTTGACTGTGTAATAAAAGAATGGTGGCATTTTCAAGAATAGCAGCATAAGAGGAATTGAACCAGAAACATCTGGGATTAAAAGCCTAAACTTTTTTAGCTTGCGCTAAGACTCTATATTAATTCTCACTCATCAATAGATCATATATTTCACCTCTGAGTGTGAATTTGTCCAGATGATCTGAATGCTACAAATCCTATGTCAGGTTCCATTTGTGTAATATATTGACAAAGGACTGAAAAAGAGACATTCAAAGCTAAAAGCACTAATTGCTACAATCTGAGTTTAAAAATTCGAGTGTTGGACAGGGATGGTTGTGATAACTTGCAGTCTTCAGACTAGATGAGGAGGCTACACAGCACACACTGTTACTATCGAATTACACATATGACTATCTGAAAATTTTGATGATTCAGATTCTACTATAAATAGGAAAACAAAAGAAACAGCTCATATAAGGGCTTGTATGTATAAATACATTGTTCCATTTGCCTCTGGCAATACATTATTTATATGCAATTATTATAAAAGAGCAAAGATAAAATATAATACAGCTTTCATTACTGCCTGCTCTCCTACATAAATAACTTGTTACTGTGTCATTGTGAAGAAGCAGCTTCAAATACAAAGACATACATTCAGTGCTACAGAAATGCCATACAATTGTGTAAGTACTAATTGTTTGAACTACAAAGCAAACTGAGAGACCATAGAACAGAGTCATAGAATCACAGAATCAACTAGGTTGGAAAAGACTTTTAAGATCATCAAGTCCACCCATTCCCAACCATTTCTACCACTAGACCATGTCCATTAAGGGCCTCATCTACACAGTTTTTGAACATTTCCAGGGATGGTGATTCCACCACTTCCCAGGGAGACCATGTAACTATGCGGCTCAAATTACAAAGACAGAATGGTCTTAAACTTTCCTAAAAGAACCCTACATATTACAACTACTAAAAGCAAATTAGAGAAATTAGAATAAAATTTTTAAAAAGCCCCAAACCTGTTGACACTTTCGATTTGGCAGGCATATCCTGAGAGAATGGTTCTGGATTATGGTCATATTTGGGGTCTCTAAAACCTTCTTCTGACACCCTGTGTAAATTAGCCTGACCTGAAAACAGACCTGGTAGCAGGGGTTTGGTTTTATGCGCCTGGCACACCACAAGCCTGACCTGCACTTGTGCCTATGGTGAAACAACTGCTATTAAACTATAAAACAAAAGACTGATCATAGCAGAGCATTAGGTCATTCAGGATGACTGCCTAAGCAATAGGATATTGGTAACAAGAATGACAGCTATTATTTAGCCTCAATTTCCTTCTCTTTGTTGAGAAAATACAAAAAATAAAAGATACTGTGTTATATCATCCCAGTCTCATAAAAGTAGTTTTAACATCATTACTGTTCCTTTGAAACAGATGCTAATGTAGAATGTTTAGATATTTATACTGTTTGGTTCATTTTAACTAAATAAACATGTTCTGACTGTTTGATTCCGTTATGTACACTGTAAAAGCAGATGTTACATCTTTGCATCTGGAAAACTCAAAACTGCATGACCAAGAAGAAACAAACAACTTTGTTCATTCACAAGCCACAGTCAATTATCTAAGTCTGTCCACTAACTTTTCACATTGACTAAGTGTCCATAGTGCTGTTCTCAAACTTTCTTTTATTACTGCTCTATATCTGGACAAAAAATAACTCTTGTTATGTCAATCTTGCCTAACATTAGCAGGAAACACACACAGCAGTTTCAGTTTTCCAGAGCTCTGGCAACAAATGATTCTGATGACTGGTAATACCATCCCATAAAATTTTTTTGCAAGCCTATGGAAAGCTCTGTGCTGAATAATTTCCCAATCACATTCCAAGCCTGTGGTTAGCGTGATAAGGTAATAATATATAATAGCAATTAAAAGTGAAAATAAATTTATAGTTTTGTACTGAAATCATGAATATCGCCATGGGAATTTTTAAGTAGCTATGGGACTGATATTCCTCAGACAAGAAGACATCATTTCATAGGTTTTCTGGTTCATGTTATCTCAAGACTATATTCAGGGCACACTAAACTGCTTGCTGAATCAGCTTGACAGAGAGATTTAAAGAAGAGCAGAGAAAATGGAGTAAGTTTATCTGAGGCCTCAAAACTCAATAAAAGAACATTAATACCAACATTCTGCTGCAGTGGAAGGCATTGTAAATCTGATAAAAAAGAAATTTTATGCTCTAAACTTGGAATACCTGGGAGGATATACTGCTGCATTTCAAACCACTTCTGTGGCTCCAAGGCCTGCCCTTTTGCCACCAATCTTAATGGAAATGGAATCATGCCAAAATTGTGACTTTGGCCTCCAAATAATAAAATACAAAGAAGCAAATGTTAATAAATCAGAAGCACTAGCAGGTCAGTCAGGGTAATTCCTGCTAAGTGATTACATAAATGGCATAAAGATAGCATTTATCTAATGAATCGAATGCACTCATAGAAACACAAGAGGGTAAGAACTGGAGTCTCTATAATGTACAACACTTCATTCACTCTCACTGATAACATTATTTGGCAGAGGTCCCCATTTATGGACATCTCTCTCTTCATTATTAGCATGAAGGTAACTTACTGTGCTAATACAATTAATACTTTATATTATATTTTCTGCTTAAATTAAGTCCATATCAGATACTGCTAAAAATATTGTTGATCATCCTGTTGCTGATTTTAAGGAAGCTTTTTTTTATACTCCCTTAATACTTTTCCAAAAATGACTAAACTTTTCTACTGAAACTAGAAAAAGCAAGCTGACACGGGTTCCTTGTTCGGATGAAGACATCTAATGCAAAACAAATCTAAATCCACAGAGCTGAAGTTTGGCAGGATTGTCAGTTGGAAAGGCAGGCCTGTAATGAAAGTGTCAGGCGATGTTATTTTAGGTGACTTCAAACATAAAACTTCCAATCCGTTCTTTATGTACCACCATGTCTGTTTTCTCTGTATGCACCACATATGTGATTGTATTTGAAGCAACTACCATTATGTTTGAAACTATCAGTTTATGTACCATCAGGCTGTTGCCGGCAGAATGCAGGGCTTGGAGAGAACAAGATTATTTTTTTCCTAATAGGAACTCTACAGTTTTGGCAGTTCTGCTAAAATTTCTTCCCTCTTTACTAACATTTTAATTCCTCATTATCCTAGGGAGTTTAATACTCTGATCTCCGTATGAGTCTTTGTATCTACGGCTAGCATTTTTCCAGGAGAGCAAGAACAGACAAGGGCTAGGCACCCCAGACTGAAAGAGACAAACTGCATTCCACGACACTGCTGTATCCCTGATCTGCAACAAAGTGAAATACGATGTTTTCAAGGGAGCTTTTAATTCAGATTTACAGTGGTGCTTGTCTCACAGCTCTGCCACCTACATGTTAATAACACCTTCTCTTTAAACCCACTGTTTTCCATTAGTATTTACTATCTTGCAAGCTCAGGCTGCTATGAGTTTTACTTCAGTTCACTGCATTGCAAGTATTAACTCCTGGCACTTCACATTAATTTTGCATATGAAATAAATACTTTATAATACTGTAGAGTTGACCTAAATATATAAAAGGCTCTATATATTCTAAAAGAAAGGCTCTAAGGAGAATAATACAGTAACTCAGGTTACAAGATAACTCAGAGAATACTTAGGAAATTAGCAAGCTGTCCATAATTCTACCTTGAGATAATAGTCAAGCTCACAGATGCTGGCAAACAGAGCTGCAAAGTGAAATGCAGTGATGCTGGGAGGTACCACATAGCCCCATAAACAAAATGAACAATGGCTGAAGTCTGGAGAAACAAAGAATTTGCATAGGAATGGTGACATCCTGGGTAGAACAATCAAGGCAAAGAAATATTGGACCCTCAGGACTGAGCTGCCAACTGCAGCACACAGTATATTTAATACAGCAGGTATGGATCTAGCTAAGAGTGCCTGTTAGATTTTTGCCTGAATGTGAATTTCCAAGCATAGGAAATGAGCTATGTGGATATAGCTCTTATTTCTAGACTTCTAGTCCTTACCTCAGAGAAAAAGAAAGCGGACTGGTGTTTTTATCTTCTCATTTCGCACACTGAGGATAAATTAGAGGTGCTTGTGATTGGTAACCCAAACTAATATTTTTCTTTGCGAGAGCCATATTATACTATATTTTTTTTTTACCTGAAAATGCTCTATTCTGCTTCCAGAAAACTTTTTATTGCCATACAAATTCAAAACCTGACAATAATTTCATAGCCAAAAGGATCTAAGCTGACATTTCAGGAAAGTAATGTTAAATGGATTGGCTATGCTGAGATGCTTTGTACAGAAGAAATTACCCATAGGCTGAAACGGTACCATAGTGACTCCCTTCTTATAACTGTTGTACCTCTTGTTGCAATCCCATTATAGCTGCCGTGTTTCTAAGTAAATTACCAACAAAAAAAATGTGCAGAATTCCTTTATTACAGAGCTCCAGTTCATTTTTTATCTTTACAAATTTTAATGTGTCAGAATGAAACTGCTTCAACTACCAGCACTTAGCTGGCCACTTATTTAGAACATCAATTTTTTGTAATAAAAAAGAAGGTCCTTTTTAATGCTTTGTGTTGAGAACTTTCAAGAGATTTAAAAGTAGCTTTGTGCCTACAGGAAATGTACCCTGCAACAGTGATTATCAGTTCCTTTATAATACACTTCATTACACACACATATCCACACTTTATGGAAATGCTGTTTGTGTTTCTAACAAGAAGACAGTTATAGAAGGGTGCTATACACAGTAAATATTCTCTACAGCTTCATCCTAGTTTCTAATGGAAGCAAGGCCTGTGATTGCACTCCGCTGCACTACCTGAGAAGAAAACATTGTATTGGCATTTTCTTTTTTCTACCTGAAAATATTTTTCAGTAAAGAGGTATAAGAATAGCTGTGGCGTCACATAAAAAACACCCCAAACCCCAACAAAACAAAGTAGAGATTTGGATCTGTAATGTCTGTATTGAAAGTCTACATGGTCCCAGGCACTTTGTATATAACCCCTGTTGAAACAGTGGCTAGTTCAGGACATGGAGAGTAGGAAAGGAAACAAATACATAATAATATTTCATCTATACACCAATTTAATTTGTAGCAATTTGTGGATCATGGTTTTCTTGACGCAGCACTGGCACACCTGAATCTGATAGCTGTGAAAGATACTTCTCATTTTATTGTTTCATTCCATTGTTTCTCTCCTACCATAAGGTCAGGCTTGGCTTTTGCCCTGGGCCTCTTCTCTGCACTTGACTTTTTGTATTATGACAACTTCCCAGGAGAAGCTAACAGCAAAGGAATTTCTTCCTTTCCCTGCTGTTATTTTCTTGACTAACAAGCTCTATCCCTTCATCTTTCACTTACCTTCCTTGCTGTTTTTGATTCCCCTGGAACACCCTCGTCTCTCTCTGTACAGGACCTTATTGAAGTTTTCAAGGAAAAATACACCATGTGTGCTGTCATCCCCCACTACCTACATTCTCTAACATAGATATCCTTCACCTACAGCTCTTCTTTCAGTGTTCCCACCTCTTCTTCAGTGTTCCACCTCAGCTGTCTTGAAAATCACGAGTTAGACTCAAAAGTAATGAATTTTACTCAAATCATAACTTTGAAGCAATCTTATCCAGATTCTAGATCCTGAAATTCTGTACTAAAATGTTTCAAGCATTATTCTGCAATAATTAATATAATGAATTCAAAGTGAAAAGAAAGCCTTAAAGTAAGCTGAAAGTCTAAACTCACCCATAACAGTTGACAAGACTGTGCCCCTTTTCTTGCTTCAGGCATTTCTCTTCTCACTTATCTTCATGGATTTGAGTTGTTTCAGATTTTAAGTATCTGTCTTTACTGTCTTCTCTGGAGTGAAAGTAACAGGAGTTGAAGTAATCTCTCTGTCACCCTTTTGTTTGTTTATGTCATTTGTAAACATTCCAGGGCAATCTAATCCTTCCTACTGTGTTGTAGGATGGAGCACATGGGGCTCCTAATCTCCAGATGAACACTTGTATCAAAAGGAGTATTTTCTTTAACTGAACCCCAGTGAATTTGAATATCCTCCATGTTATCCTTCTCCTTCTTACAATGAAATGAGGGGGTTCCAATTTATAATTCAATCTGGCAGCAGGGCTAGGTGAAATTTTCTCAGCAGTGGTTGTGTTTCAATGCTTCCACAAACCTCACATTCTCAGTGTTGGGAAAACCTGGTTTCCTAAAGACTCTAATATGTCATGTTTGAGGTTGCAGGACTTCTTACTTTGGCAAACAGGTAGATTAAGAGAAAAAACACAGCCTTCCACATCCACACAGCCTTCAGACTAGTGTCTTTCTTACTGAGTGAGAGGCAAGCCAGGCTCCTTCCCTGGTTTGGTTCAGGGCCCTGTCACACTCTCCACTGATGGCCTGATCCCTCTCACCAACGCGGCCATCATGGTGCACATTGAGACATCACACTGTGCAGGCAAGGGCTGTCAGAGGGCCTGACTCTTCCTTTGGTCACTCACAACTGGGCAGGGCCGCTCATCCTCATCACCATTAATTACCACATCACCACCATTAATTACCCAACCGGGAGGCCTGAGGTCACACCAAACTCCATG
>JANHGB010021290.1:8311-33638 GCA_026283785.1 Coracopsis vasa | reverse complement strand
GGAGGAATGAAAGGATGCTTTCATAGCGGAAATCCTGCAGGGAAGGGTGCTGCTGTTGGTTATCTGGGCTGGTAAACTGTTCAGTGCTGAAATGCGGCTGGGTAACTGGATGTAGGGCTATTTATTTAAAATGGAAATCGACAAATAAAACCGTATGTCTGGTTTCCAAGCAGACCTTATCTGACCAGCAACAGTATTCATATTTGCTTTAGCTCTTATGCATTACAGTCAAGAAAATGGGGTGTTGTACACTTCCAGTGGGAGATATAGTCACTGCTCCTAACAATTTACCATTTGGACACCTGATTTTTCAAATAGTCCGAATTTCTATGTTAAATCTCTCCTGGAAGATGGCCAGACCACTTAGGAGTGTTTGGATCCATGTAGACCCTATGTATGTGCTTTATTAGTTATCACTTGCAATCCTCAGAAGTCCATGAATCCTTGGCCTGGGGGCAAAAACCACTGCCCCAGATATTGATGGAGAAGCAATTTGCTTGTGTAACCCAGCTGGAACGATATTGTCTGTTAAGAAAACTGAACCTTGTGCAATTTGTCAAATGATCAGTTTCTGTTACGGTGATTTCTAAATAAGCTTGCCTCATAGGTCAGAATTTTGTGCTGAACTCTCAGGTGCATTTATTTTTGCTTATATATGTGAACTTAAATTACTTCTTGTCTCTGTTCTGTCATGTTATAGATGGGCACTGTAAACAGTACTAACGAGGCGATCTCTGTTACCTTATAGTATATATGATTAATCTCCACCAAGTAAAACTAAGATGGGCTTAATTTCATTTTTAACCTTCTGAATGTTTTGAAACAGTGTAAGTAATTTAGTTAAAAATGAGACGAGCTGGGACTCCTGCATTTGCTTTCATGGTATATTCAGATTTAGAAATGGACTGTAGGTGTATCTTTTTCATAGGACCACTGTGTAGCTGCAGGAGAATAAGGAAGTGAACGGCAGAGGCTGACTATTCTGAGTGCTATGCTGCATCTGTGAGCAATGGAAAAGCATTCACACTGCATATTGAACTGTCAGAGAGTACTTGGAGTAGTGCTCTTAGGAATTCACAAAAAGCCTTATCTGCACAGAGGTTATGGCCTCCCTGTGGTATCAGATGAGCTTTCCTAAGGACCTTGCTTGTGGACCTAGGTGCTTGTGGATCAGTCTTGGGCCAGGTTTGATGGGATACTGGACTTGCTGTTGAATCCTCTCCTGTAACTTGCATCGCCTGTCCAGCTCCTGGTGAAAAGGAAAGGATTGCTCCAAACTGGGTCTTCAAACTCTGAGAACTTCCCATGCATGTCTTGGAAGCAGAAAGCCTATGGTTAATGGCAAATGACAGATGTAGTGCATGCTTGGTGCCTCACTGTTTTCACTTCTCAAGAAACCAGTCTCAAGCCTTTCTGATTAATTTTGTTTAATCTTCAGGAGGCCTACACATCTCTGAGGAGCTGCATTGCATCACTTCATAAAACCAGTATGAAGGATCTTTTTTTTCTTATTTTATTTCATAATTGATTGATCAAGCTCAGGTTTGATGGAAAAACTTTATTTCTTCTTGCTTGGATCCTAAATTTACTCATACAGTGCTTTAGAAATACATGATATAGACAAAAATCAATGGAAATATCTTACCAACAGGCTTATAATAGAGAAATAGGCCAGTGTTATATTTTATTCCAATCTTCCTGTGGAATGAGTGTCATATTTCCTGAAAACTAAATGCAGCACTGCGCATTGAATGCTAATGGGCAGATTTCTCCAAGAAAAATGTTACAGACAAGTCTTCAAAAAGTCTGAAGGGGTTCAGTAGAGATATTGAAGGTAAGTGGCTGATCATATCTAAAATATCGCGGACCAGCGAAGGAAAGTGGTCAGAAGCATCTGTTTATCTTGTGTTTCTGTGGACGTTTGAAAGGGTAAGGAGTCAGAAGTGTTTAAATGAAAAATGTCCTGCTTGGGATAGTGTGCAATAGCCCACTCAAGGTAGAATTTATGACTTAAATATCCCTGCCTTTCCCAGGGATAGGAACTTGCTTTGGTTCCCAGGGACCTTGCTTTGATTCCCTGTGCTTCATAAGTTTGCAGGATTTGCCAAGATATTATTAGCTCTTGAGACAGGAAACTCAGTTCTTTCCTACAATGCTGCTGTTCTTCATCTCTGCTCTCTTAATGAGTACTGTTCAGCTAAATACAGCAGCAGTGGTGCCTAACCTGAGTGGTATGACAACCAGACCACGAGCTAAAGTTGCAAAGAGCGATCCTGCCCTAAGTTACGTTAGCTGATGTGCGTGTAGGAGGTGCTGGGCATGATTAGTTAAGGCTGAGGAATTACTTAGCTCAGGATATGTTATGAAGAGAGTTGGTTTGAGTTGTCCATCCTCTGACAGGGAGTGGGAGTCTGTGACAAGCTTCTACGACAGAAGACTTCTCCTACATGACTCAAAGGGGGACAGGGTCTATTCTGTTATATTCACAAGTACATGAAGCTCTAGTCAACCTTAGGCTGGGCCCAGCAGCTGTTTCATTGTCCAGTGCTGCATGGAGGTGATCCAGTCCTTGCACAGCCTTGCAGGCCAAGCTAGAGAGGGAGTGAAATTGCCCTGTGGGACCACAGGCTTGCTTCAGCACTGCTGGGCTTTCCTGCTCCTCAGAGACAGGCATTCAGCTCTGGCATCTCTCTCTGCTACAGCCAGTGCCCCAGCTATGCAGCACCTCTGCACACAGCTTCTCTAGCAAGAGCCAGTTTTCCAGTCATGCAAAGAAGGAACTGCCCAGACTATTCAGAATGGGCTCTAAAAACTTGTAATGGCTTAATCCAGAGGCAACCTGCAAGGAAGGGATGTGAGAACCCTGCTGCTCTGGCATTTTTGGAAGTTGCCAAGCACACCTTGGAAAACAAAGCCTAGGGAGGAAGGCGATAGCTCCTGGGAGGTGTTAGTGAGCTTGTTAGCTGCACCTTGAGTATCTCTGGTTCAGGCACAGAACAAGGACGTTGAGTGAAGGCAATTCTGGCACAGCTTTAAATGTAATGGCACAAAGCCTGACACTGAACTATTGTAGGCATTGCCTTATTTTGCTATTTTAAACCACACAACACTTCACTTGTGTGGTTTAATTTGTAGTAAATCTGAAACTAGGCAGGTGCTAAATCTACGTGTAGTTGATTAGAAACAAGCTGAAAGCTCTGTTTTAAAGACTAATCATACTATAGAGACTGTGCTATCAACATTGTACTCCCATGTGCGTGCTAGGTTTGTTATCTTGTGTTTGTGAGAAAACTCAGACCCCTAATGCTTCCAGTTAGCAAGTAGCTTAGCTGCCTGTATATCATCCAGCCAGGCCTGATTAAAATGGCTCTTCACTGCCTGCTCCCAGAAGGGCATAAATTAAAGCAAATTCAGAGATGTTCCTTGCTTTGGGACCAGTCCTTGCCAAGATGGAGGCTTTTTCTTCCTAAACTCTGCTTATTGAATTCTTCAATCTCAACACTTTTTTTCCAGGGGACAGGGATGGGTAAACTATTGGTCCTGTTGTACTGGCAGCACAGAGAAAGCTTGGGAGGGAAAGAAGTCCTGACCCTTGGCAGTGCTTGGATCTCACCAGGAGCTGCAGGATTTTTTGCCAGCAGGAACAGGGCCAGCCTTTCCCCTTGACATCTAGGAGGTGGAGTGATGCAGTACTTTGGGAAGGAAAAGCCAGTGGCTGGGCTTTGGGGGATCTAGGAACTTGCAAAGTATTCAGGATTGATACACTAAAGACTGTTGCTGACCAGCTGCTTCTCTGGGGAGGAAAGCCAAGAATCAACGTATCCCACAGGGCATTTTTCTTGGTGCTTTGTTTTTGTTGTTGTTGGCTTTATTTCTGCCATCACTGAAATTCACCTGATGCCCAGATGTTTGCTGAAAGAGGGACAGAGAGGTGCTCAGTAAACAGGAATAGCGAGGGTGCAGTGGCCACAAGCTATGTGAATCAAGACAAAGGCTTGGGTCCATGCTGACCAGGATCCCAATGTCCCAGGGAAAATCTCAGTGAGCAGATCTGTTCCTCAGTCCCTTGTTCAATGCTCCACTTTCCACTGGACTGGAGGGAGATATCAGCTGCTCCTGAATCTTCAGGAGACATCCTAGTATATGCCTTACAGTACCAGTGAGGAGCTAGAGACAGCTAGAGCTGTGCAGGACAGTCCATGTATTGGAGGTTGAGGTGAGTATAAACAGAATCCCATTTGTTCATCTTCAGCAAGGTAAATCCTTGCTGCCCTTTTGAGAGCAAATTCTTCTCAGAGAACAAGCACTACTTGTGTGCTGCTCTGAAGACCACCTTCTGCTCCTCTGGTCAATATCCTACCTCTGCAAGGCTCTCCTTCCTCAAGGACCAGTGCAAGCACAGCAAAGGCAGCCTTGCAGGCAAGGCACAGAACTGGTGCATGGGGAGTGAGGAGCTTTCTAGGAGCTCAGTTAGACTAATGAACTAGCCCTGTTAGCTCTCTCATCAGACAGCTCACATTGGCAAAATTAGCTCTTGAAGAAAAGTGGGACAGGAATTTTAAGTGCCCTAAGAGATTTTTAAAAGCGCAAGTTGTGTTTGCACATCCAAAGCTGCAAATGTTTTGATGATCTCCAAATTAATTGAAGGATGTTTCAGTCTGATTTAATCTGTTCGTTGCCCTGATAACAAATTATGTATCTCTGTCATATGGGTGGGTGCCTTTATACATTTGATCCTAATTATTGATAAGTAAGTGTGAGCAGTAATGGAGCCTAGCCCTTACCTCAAGGGGACCAAGTGTTTTTAATCATCAGGACTTCACTGACTGTGAATGGGGATGAGAAGATCATGTTATTTTAGGGCTGGGAAAGCAGGCTTCTTAGTGTGATTCTTCCTGTCAAAGGCTTGGGACTGAAGCTGCTTCCTGTTCATAAGCTTCATTGCCAGCTTATCAGTTCTGTGAAAAGCCTGTCATGAAACCAGGTTGGTTTTAGGACATAACTAAACTTTGGGTCACCCCTTGGAGGACTTACAGAGAGCAGCAGCTTAGGAAGGTCATAGAAAATGGAACTGAATGTTTTTGGTGGTAGCAGAGTAAGGAATAGAAGATAACATGGGCTAGCTCAGTATCTTTAGTTGGAGGCTTTGAAATGGCATTGAGAAAGTTGGGAACAGCCAACTTCTCTGCTCTAAGGAAGGCTTGCTCCTGTTGCAGCTCTCTGCTCTTTCTGGTGCCCGCTTTGATATGTGAGTGTTAATAAAATTAAAAGCACTGTTAGTAATTTAAGAGCAAATTATTTGTTAATAGTTATTTCAGGTTATAAGCATTTTTGTAAGCTCTGTTAAGCACCAGAAAATCCTTTTCTTTAAAGGAGGAACTCTAAAAGGAGTACCACCACAAGTTAGAAGAGCTGACTGGTTGTTCACCGCAAGAAATGAACTTAGCAAAACTAAGAACTAAATGAGGGAAAGGTAATTGAGGTGGGGGGGTTCAAATCATGTAGGTTCCTATTTGCAATCTACTCTACTGGAGTGCAAATAGTAAACTAGAGTAAAAGTATAAAAATACCTCACCTCGGTGGGGAATCGGCGCTGCTCATCAGGTAACAAGCCCACATGCGGGACAACTTCTGTGCAGGTATTTAGGATGAGCCTGGGAAAGCTGTGGTGTGGAACTTCTGATCATGATGTGGTACATAATCTATGTTGTAATTTGGTTTCCAGTTCTGTCTGCTCCTTACTCAAATCAGGCTGATGGTAAGTAGAACAGTTGCACGTTTTTGTTGCTGATTGATTCAGTATGAGCAGGGCTTAAGAAAAAAAGGTGCTAATGTTAGGCAGTTGCACGTTCTTCATGCAAAGCTGTCCTTCGAGACAGCCTTCCAGAATTTACGTAGTTTCTTAAGCAGAATTTTGTCACTTCATAATGCACTGTGTAAGCCTAGCATATATTGAACATACAATACTTACTCCAGCTGCAGGGCACTATGGTCATAAGGAATATTAAGAATTCAAAATAAAAAATCCTTGATTAAAAAGTAACGTGTACTCTAAGATCAGGAAGGAGATCAGATCTTGCCCTTTGTTGAAGTACTTAATTAACCTAATGTACCACAAATCTTCCGTTTTTTTGTTATGGAAAATATTTTGCAAACTCGAAGGGTTATGGAAGTGGAAAGACTGCGCTTTCTGATCTAATTCTGTAATAGGGACAAAAAGTTAAGGAGAAGCAGAAATGAACACTGTGGAATTTGTGCGTGAGAATTAGCCAGGCTTGGCCCCTTTCTCAAATTTGATGCAATTGCATGAAATAGTTGAAGATGAAAAACAAGGTTGTCAGCCAGGACCCAAGTGCCCTGTCCTCTTGTGACAGTTAAAACGGGTAAATAAACTTTTTATTGAATATTAAAATGCAATTTAACAAAATACTCTGACAGGTCCTGACAAAGGAATTGCTCATTTTTGTTTTGTATTATTATTATTCCCCACAGTAAAATGTACATGTAGACTTCTGATGCTATCAGCTAGAGTATCAGTATGTGGAGCCCAGATGAACATGCTGAAGGAGACAGTACTGGAGAGGGGGAAGCTGTGTGTCTCATGCACATTAATTCATGCATCATAGAATTGTGGAACCACAAAATTGTTTGGGTTGGAAAGGACCTTAAAGCTCATCAGTTCCAACCTGCTGCCACGGGCAGATGAATCCAGAGATGAATCCAGGCAGATGAATCTGGAGATGAATCCAGAGCCTATCCTAGCTGTCACACCCAGGCACACATTCTTTCCTTTTCTGGGGGTAAAAAAAAGCAACTATCATTCTCCAATAATGGGTAAAAACCTAATTATGTCTAGTGTGACTGAGGAGAGCATTGTCTCAGTTATAGCTGTGGTACAAAGGCTTCTGTCCTTCCAGTTGCCTCTGCAAGGAAGGGGGAGGTGGCTTGGCAATTTAGGGAAAATTTTCAGAAGGGAATTTTCAGTGAAAATCCTAAAACTCCCTGAAATCCTTTCTGCTTTTTGAAAAGTGCAAAGAAAATATTGTCCTTGTGAAATCCTGCAATTCATCATCTGTTCTAGCTAGAAATGCTTTTAATTAGGATGATGAAGGAAAACTGGACAGTAATAATGTAGACAAAATTAACAGAGGCTGTTCCATCTCTATATTCTTTCTGTCTGTTGTTTTGCGGAAGGATTTAAACCCAAGGTGCAAGATCCCCATGTTAGCCATGGATATGTGTTTATTGTGGAGTTGCCTCTCCATAGCAACCCAAACTAGAGTCATTTGAGCGGGTGTTTGGTAACCTCCCTACTTCTGCATCTTTCTTTTTCCTGTTTAAAATATATCTCTGGAATCTAGGTATGATGCTGCAGTTCTTGTTTTCATGTCATGACTGCATAGCTGTCATTTTGAGTCTGCTTGGCAGGGTGACAAGATTGACAGCAAGGAGAGCTATGAGTGGGTATTTCACCACTCTACCAACTTAAATACATTTTCTGAGTGTGCTGTAATTTACACTCTGGATGAAGGACTGCTGAGTCAGGTACCAGGGGGACCTGTGATAGCATGTTGATAGAAACGAGCCTTTTGATTTCCAGTAGCAGCACAGTGGGGCTATGGGGATTAATGGGCTAGTGTTAATTAGCACAGCACCCCAACTTTAGCAGTACTATGTTTGAGACTGGCTTCCTAGAGAAATATGGTTTGAGTGATCACTATGTCTCAGGTGAATCTGATTCATTGCTGCTGAAGCCATGGTCACTTCTGCTGCTTTGTTGCTGTGGGATGCAGCAAGAGTTTGCCAGCCTTGGGGCACAGAAGAGTGGAAGGAAGACTCGTACCTAAAGCATGATCAGGTTTTGAATTAAAAAATTAAGTCACAGCTATATATTTGGATTAAAAAAAAATAATAATCTGTTTTGAAACAGATTATACAGAAAGATAGCTCTTACCCACCACTTTTGGTGTAAGTTGGCCTGCTGTGGAGGCTGGCTCAGGGGATGATGCAGTTGCATCTTTAGTTGGTGCAAGTGCCAATCAGTACCATACAGAGTTGTCATTCCTGTGCTAACCCAGCTCCTTGCTACCCTGTGGTGTCTCATCCAGAGATGCCCTGCTTTTGAGAGTCTGTCAGTCCTCCAAGTTAGGAGATGATGGAGGGAAAAGACATTTCTCTACTTTAGCAAGACCTGTGCCTAAATCTGCCAGAGAGCTTTTAGGAACTTCAATCTTAGCTCCTTATCTCAAAGTATAAAGAGCACACCAACAAAGAACTGGGTTCAGACCTGGTGATGTCTTAGGTGTTTCATGAAGAGTGTAACATCAAGAGTTGAGTAAGTCCTTCTGACCAAACACAGTTAAAATTTGGTTATTGTATGGATATGTGTTATAGGGAGAAAATGCAAAGAAATTACAATGCTTCAATTTGGTAGACAAGACTAACATCAAACCTATGCAAATTCAGGCTGGATGCTGATCATAAATCTTCCATACTGAGCAACTGTTGGAGTAAAGCATCCTCCAAAGCTTTCTTCAGCTCTTGATGTCTTTAAATTGCAAGTAGGTACCTTCCTTCTTGCAAGTTATTTATTTTAGTCCAGGTAGTTGGGTGATGGCCTGTGGTTGGTTATAGAAAAGGTCAAAATTGATGATCTCCTGATCTGCTTTGGAATGAAATCTCATGCATAAGTAAGAATTTTTCTTCAAGTTTTGTTTGCAAGTAAGAAGTTTTTAGCGTTATTTAGCATTAGTCTCTTCCCTTTTAGTATTTTTCTTCTAGTATTTCCATGAAAGATTAATATCTGCTTTTATAAACAATTTTAAAATAGGCTGTTAGCATCTTTTGTGAATAGTCATCTTTTAAAATGAAACCTAAAAAGAACTAAAACCTTCCTTTCACTTCTTTGAGAAACAGAAGGAGCAAATAAAGAGCTGCAGCCACGCTGACCACTGCTCTTATTCAACAGCAAGTTTTACTATTCAGCTGCTGTTCTGTTTTCTGCCAAAAAGGTTTTTATTGTGAGTGTGAATATTGTGGGGCTGCTGTCCAACTTGGAGGCACAAAATTTTGTAGCAGGTAACCAGTAAAGCCAACTAACAAAATGTACCTTTCTGTAATGAAAAATAGAGGTCGTAAGACCAAAGAGAATTTCAGTTACAGTGAGGAATGTATATGTGATATGGGACGTACTGGAAATTACTGGAAAATTACCAAAAAGACTACTTGTGTTGAAGTGTTACTAGGTGTGAACAGATGTATGTTGAAAACCTAGTCCATTCTGGGTTTTGTCCATCTCACACCTGTAATCTCCATTTTATTATAGCAGGTGAGGATTTCAAGAGGGCTCCAGGATTAGGTAATGGGCCCCTCCTGAAAGTAAGAGCCAGCATTCCCAGCCAGCTCAGGCCTTGTCTGCAAGGGTGGCTTAGCCCTTTCTCTCAATCAGTTCTACTCAATCTATTCATTCCAGCTAGGCAACTCCTAACCTTTCTGAAAAAACTCACTACACCCAGTCACAGGTACCAACATACTTACTGACAACATGGAAATGTGCATACAAGAGCGAGGGATGCTGAGTGGTTGCTTTGTCACTTGTAATCTGTCTTGAGTACCTTCATCTAACCCCCTGTGACTCTGCAGGGTGTTACCACTCCCAGGTCTAGAAAGAACCTGGCTTGGAGGGGAAACTGCCTGTCTTGGGCATGCACCCTTCTGCAGAAATAGCACCTTCCAAGGACAGTTGGAAATTAATGCTCTCTGATGATTTGAACAGGTCCTGATGATCTGAATCTAGCGAATATGGGGGGCTGCAGGGATGAATGTAACTGCTTTTTTGTGCTCTGTTACCCAGGTGTTCAGCTTGAATCTCAAACTCCAGAGCACTGCTGGTTATTCACAGTGCCAGCATGGGTGCTTTCGCTTTGCGGGATTAAGTGAAATGTCATTTCTAGAAATTGAGGGGAGGAGGCTGTTAAATGTCTCTCTAAGGCATCAATCACTTGGGGCCTGTTGTTACCAGCATACGTGGGTGTGGTATATTATATCTGAGGGGCTTCTAAGATGTTTTTGTGCCCAGCTAATCATGGCTTGCTCTTGAGACTATTGTTGCACCAGGCTCATAATGCTTAGACTGATTTTTAAACAAAACAGTTGGAGGTGACACGCGGGGGATAAATTCCTTAAAATTATTGCAGCAATTATGGTGGAGTTGCTGCTTGTGCACTGAATATATCCCTGTTGCTCTCAATGATTGCGGTATTTGTGCCAGAGCACTGGAGCTGAAGTTGCAATCGCTGCCTCCCTTCTCTTTCTTTCCTGGGGTGGGCTGTGAAAGGAGAGCATGCTGGGTTAGGCAGGACACTGGTTTTTGTGTGCTTCTCAGCCTGGATGATTTCCTTCAGCTCAAAGCTGCATCTCCTGAATGTTCTGCAAAGTTTCTTGGGGTAACTAAATTTACCTTGGTGCATCAAAGCAATGAACTCAAGATGACCCCTTCAACCAGCCTGCACCTTTGATAGGGAGAATTACATTCAAGCTGCCTCTGCACAGTGTTTGGGAGTGAGGCATTGTTCTCAAAATAGGCATATGGAATTCAATACAAGATTGAAGAGTTAAGCAAGGTTGTTTTTCAGAAAGTTGTGCTGTCAGTGATCCAGGAGGCTTCCTTGTTTCGCACAGTAGCAATGCAGCAATAGGGTTTTTTTTCCTGTTATGCTCGGTGGGTTAGCTCTACTGCTATCCATTGCTTACTCATTCTGTTGGGTTACTTTCCTCCCTAGTTCATTTATTTAAAAAAGCAAATGATATTTTGGGGAGTATCTGTTGGGAAGGAGGGAGAAATCCCAGCCCTTCTGGCAATCTCTGCTGTTGCAATGAAGTACCTTGCCATTGTTCTGCCCTCTTTTCTGATACAGTCTCCCATGTATCTCAATTCTTCACTCTTTGTCTGAGATGCCTTAGAATTCTGCTTTTTGGTTTCCTTGCCTGCTGCCCTGCTGCTTCCCATTCTGCTCTCTTTGCTTCTCTGGTGTCTAGGATGGGGAATATTTTTTCCTCTTTTTTTCCCCCATGTCCTTTAAGTGCTTCTTTCTTTTACTCTTCCTCTTACACCTCTGTCTGTGCCTTTGTTGATGAATACCTGTCTAGACCTGTCCTGTGTGCCTCTTTCTTTCTAGCTGCCCATCTTCACCTTCAGTCTGTGCCCACCAGCTCTTACATGCTTTCAATCTGTTGACCCTTATTCCACACACATTCCCTTTCTTTCCCATTTAAAATACACATTAATTCCAACTGGTTCTTGCATGAGGCCATGCCACAAACATCTCCAAAGCTATTTCAGTGACTTCCATCATATTGCTCCTGTGAATGTCTCCATTACAGCAGCTACAAGAAAAAAAAACCACCTGACTTTGTTTGGTCTGTAGCTTTATTGCTTGCTCCTGTTGAAGAAGAAATGAACAGCTTGCAGCAGTCCATGTGCTGTGCCAAGTGCCAGGTATTAATGGATTATTTAGTGAGTGATGAGAGATTAGAGCTGGGGCTCAGACGTTTCTCAGAAGCTACATGGGTTGCCTGAATCACTTGCAATATATGAATTAAAAAGCTGTCTGCAAGCTGGTTTAACCCTAAGCACTACAAGGATACATATGTGAACCTGAACGTACCCTATAAGCAGCTACTAAATACATTTCAGAGAACTGGCATGTATGGTTTAGGTAGCTGACAGTCTTGTCACTGTCACTATGTATAGGATGGCTATATCAGCTCTAATATTTGATCAGCAAAATACTGCTGCTGCTGCTTAGGTTCCTCAAATAATAATAATAAAAAATCTGCAGGGAAACCCTACAGCCTGATAGGCTTTAAATTCTTTTGTTTCGGAACTGCTTCTCTGAACTGGTTAGTGCTCAGCTCTGTGGAGCTCTAGATCCCATCTTGTCTGGTTAAATTCAGCTCCTAGGTCTTTGCCACTCCTTGGGTGAGATCAGAAGATCTCTCTTATTCTTCCTCAGTTAGATACAACACTTCTCATAGATATTCTGGCAATGCAAATTACCCATGTTATCATGGGCTGCAGAGTGCAAAAGCTTTTAGAGAAAACCCATTTAATAAACTGGTGGCAATTGTTAATTAGGGTCGTTACACAGTTTATGGCTGTAGAGGCCATCTGAACATACCTCTTGGCAGTCTGTGCAGAAATATTAAGCCACCTAGAACCATGGGCAGCTGCAGAATGATGTGAAAACATGTTTTTTATCACCCTGTTGATGTATCCCTCCTGGTATTAACTAGGACAGTGTGATGCAGTATTTTGCCACCTCCTGCTGCCACTATTCATCTTTACTATGAAAGCTCAGTATTCTCCTACGTAAAATACTGCAGCTCAGCAGCTGCCTTGATAAAGATGATCTTTATTCCCCTGTCTGATAATATAGCTCTCTCCAGAAAAACTTAATCTAAGGAGGGAATTGAAAAAAATGCATCTATGGGAGTCCATATTACTGGAGTTTTATTTTAGCAATTATTTTTCAGCTTCTTTTAACCCAGAAATGAATATGTACAAAAAAAACCAAAAACAAAATCAAAAAAATCCCACGAATGTAAGTGAGAGTTTTGCTGGGAGAAATTCTAGGTCTGCTTGTTTGCTTAGAGGAGAGAAACATTTTCCTTTCAGATCCATAATGGGCTTTTCTTTGGTACTAAGAGAAAAATCAGCTTCAGGAAGGGTGAGTGTGTGGTGGTTGTGTGATATTTTTTTAAGTGATTTTGATGCTGCATTAAAAGGACAACAGGCATGGTGAAAGATGCGTTTGGTTATTAGTCTATAGTTGTGTCATGGCAACCCTCTCTCACCTTGTAGAGACACAACTTTTGGTGACTCGGTTAAGCTTGGTGTATCCGGTTTCACTTAGTGGAGGGAAAGATCCCTGCGTATCTTAAAAGATTAGCATCAAGAAACAGGAATATATTAAATACTTATCCATTGGTGTTGACAGCCCTTCAGTTAGGAGGGCAAGGAATTAGGCCAATGAAAGTACCAATAAGGTCACCTGCCTAGTGGATGAAGGGAAAGTGATAGATAAGGTTTTTCTGGATTTTAGTAAGGCTTTTGATATGTCCCTCACAGCATCTTTCTGGCCAAGTTGTCCAGCTGAGCAGGTGCATTGTGTGCTCAGTGAAGGATTGGCTGAATAACAGGGCTTAAAGGGTTATAGTGAATGGGGCTACCTCTGCCTGGTGACTGGTCACCAGCGGTGTTCTTCAGGGTTCAGTTCTAGGGCCAGTCCTGCTCAATATGTTTACCAACAATCTGGATGCAGAAGTTGAATGCATCACTAGCCAGTTTGCTTGTGATACCAAACTGGGAGGTGGTGTTGATTATCTTGAGGGACAAGATGCCTTGCAGAGGGACCTAGATAGACTGGAGCATCGGACAATGATTAATGGGATGAAATTTAGCAAGTCAAAATGCTGGATTCTATACCTGGGATGGAGTACGGATGGAATAACACTAGATAGGTGTATAAATTATATGAGGAGTGGCTAGACAACAGGCCTGCAGAAAGGGACCTGGGGATGCTGGAGGGCAGGAGACTCAATATGATTGAGCATTCAAGAGGTCAAAACCATATCCTGGGGCGCATCAGACGCAGTATAACCAGCTGGTCAAAAGAGGATTATCCTGCTGTACTTAGCATTAGTACAGCCTCATTTTGAGTACCAGAACTCATGCAGTTCTGGGCACTGCAGTTTAAAAAGAATGTAAAGGTACCAGAATGCATCCAGAGAGGGGCAACAAGGCTGATGAAAGGGTGAAAGCATGTCCTGTGAGGAGTGGCTAGGGACACTGAGCTTGTCTAGTTTGCAGGAGAGGAGGCTGAGGAATGACCTCATTGCTTTCTACAGGGGAAAGTGAAGAGAGAACTGCTGATCGATTCTCCCTGGTATTCAGTGACAGGGAGGATGGGAACGGTTCAAAGCTGTATCAGGAGAGGTTCAGATTGGACATTAGGAAGCATTTCTTTACTGAGAGGGTGATCGAACACAGGAACAGGCTGCCTAGAGTGTTGATCAATGTCCCATACCTCTGTCAGTGTTTAAGAGGCATTTGTACAATGCCCTTAGTAACATGCTTTCACTCTTGTTCAACCCTGAATTGATTAGGCAGTTGTCTAAATGATCACTATAGATCCCTCCCAACAGAAACATTCTATTCTAAGCTATTCTCCTGTTTCTGTCATGTCTCCTTTTCTCTTCCCCCATCCTTTTTCTGAGGAATGCTGTAAGCCTTTGGTCCTATCCATGCTGGAGCTAGTGGCTGGAGGTTCACAGGGGGCTAATGTTGAGTTCACAGCTGTTAAAAACATTTACACAGACTATGGCTGTATTCAGTATCCAAAGGCTGGTAAACCTGGAGTACCTAAGTAGATATAAATATATTTGGGTTCCTTATATCTCAGATCAAGACAAAGTCTTTCACCTCTTCCTTGGTATGATAAAAAGCATGTAGTGCAGGTGGGGAAACTAAGGTAAGTGGCAAATTTTAAAATATAATGACATATATAATGACATATTCCCCAGCAAGCTTCAGCGATGCCCTTTGAGAACACATGCTCTCAATTACAGTTGATTAACACGTCCTTCTTCTAAAAATGAATTGAAAACCACACCCTTTTTCTTAAATAAATCTTAATCCGTTGGCTACAGTTAAGCACCTTGATTTTTAAGGAACATTTTTTACAATGGGGAATGGGTTCCACTCTGATTTTCTGTTCAGGACTATTGCAATTAGATTTTTAAAACTACTGATAACTTGTTCATTACTTCTTGTTCTTCAGATATTTTTTTTTTAGTTCTCTTTCTTAATTCCTTTCCCATCAGGACAGATAAAGCACACTGTCAACAGAGGAGTCAGTTGTTTCCATTTTCTGAAGTTTGAAGTTCAAAGGCCTAATGTTTTCATTCAGTGGCGTTTTCCAAAAGGAAAAGGTTGCTTTTCATGGTGGATTGAAAGACAGCATTTGGAAAGCATGTCTGTGAGGGGTAAATCTGTCCGGTTCTTTCTGTTTGCTTTTATTTCTAGCTGGATTCTGCCACCTTTCAGAACTGCCACCCTGTGCTTTGAGAGCTTTGTACAGCTCTATTCCAGGACAGTGCTGTGCCTTGAGTAGCAGCTGCGTATCCTGGGAAAGCAGCTGAGAGAAGGCAAGAAAGCTGTCTTGGTACAGGAAAGACAAGGGACTCTTGTATTCTGCACACAGAAGTCTCATCCTGCCAAAAACTTAGGTTTTGTGGTTCTTGACAAAGCCAGACTGCTCTTGGGAGACACACATTAAAAGAACAGCATGAGCTGTAGCAAGGGAGTTTCCAATTGGGCATGAGGGAGAGAGAAAATGTTCCCCTGTGAGTGGTGCAGTGCTGAGAACGAGCCCAGAGAGGCTGTGGAGTCTTCATCCTTGCAAATATTCAAAGCTGATGGGCTAAGCAGCCTGCCCTCCTGTCCCAGTTGGTCCTACTGTGAGCAGAAGGTTGGACCAGAGACTTCCACAGGTCCCTACCCATTTAAACCCTTCTGTGGTGGTACATCGCCCATACTCAATACAGGAGATCTTACGTATATTGATACTTTTCGAGACAGACAAGAAGAAAATGTGTGTGTCAAGGAGCTTCTCAGGTAAGGAGGGGAACAAGGAGCAGGAGAAAGAAGTAAATGTCACTTGGTAGTGTTGGATGGTTTGACTATGAGTCTTCTTCAGTGCCTGGTTTACCAGCATGCACTTATCCAGTGAACAGTTTAATATCCCAGTTGCAACAAGAAGTAGACTCAGAGCAGTGAAGCAGCATCTGATGCCTCCATGGATACAGAAAATATGAGGCTTAACAAAGGAAAAAGTCAGAGCCATGCTCTACAGTGCCTCTGTCCCTCATGTGACATTTCTGAAGGGAACCTTTTTACAAGCTGGAGATCCCCGTCTGCATTTTTTTCTTCCTCTTGTATTAGCTAAATGTAAAGATGCAAAGTTCTGTTTTGCTTTGCTTTCCCTTTATGTGAAAGTAGTTTCCTGTGATTTTGGTTAGGGTTTTTTGATTTTTTTTTCCAGGGCAGTAGGAATAATGAAAGTTCCAGTTTTAAAAATAGTGTTGGAAAAAGCTTGGGGGAAAAGTAATGAATTGCGAGAGAAGGAGAGTGAAAGTGACTAAGGAAGAGAGATGGTGTGAGAGGCAAGAGGGTTAGTGCCTGATCCAAATCCACTGGAACTACTGGGGACTGGGACAGTGTGTAGAGAAACCAGGGACAGACAATCCCTGAGAGAGGAAAGCGAAGAAAGTCAGGCAGCAGAGATTCTCTCTGAGGGTAGGAAAGCAGGAAATCAGTCCAGGAGACAAACACAACACAGACTAATTACTTAAAAGAGATTTTGGAAGGAATGCTTCTCCCTCATCTATATGGTGAAAGCCATAGGATAGCTCCCTCCAAAGCTGTGGCTGCCCTGGCCCAATCCTTTTGATAGTCCTGTGTGAGCTCTCTCTATTGCCACTATATTGTCTCAGAGGAAAACTGCTTAAACGCCAGTAGGTGGGCAAGAGTCGTCCTACTCAGGGGTTGCAGGAATCCTTCAGTGGTGGGACAGGCTCTCTTCTCAATTGCTTTCACCTTGATGGGTCCTTGCAACCTGAAACTTAGATTCTGAGTGACAACACCGAGGGTCTTAATATAGCTCTTCTTGCTGTGACAATTTTCTCTATGAATCTCATACACCGATATCCTCTGTTGGCTGTCAGAAACAGAGGACTCTGTCCAGGCTCCCAGATACCAAGGAGCTGAAGATATTCTATGGAAAATTGTGTACAGACGTTTTCTCATTCACTCACTCATTTCCCACTCAGAGCTTCCTTAAATTCTTGCTTTATCTCTTCTCCTTGTCCTCTTATGTTTAGACAAGCATCACTTGCACCCTCTCCCATAACGAAATTTTCCATGTGCTGCTGTTTCCTCTCTCAGCAGAATAGCTACTTGTCAGGGAGCGCTGGTGGCCCTGGCTTCCCTTTGTTCCCCAAATACACTTGCTTGACAGCATCTGCAATAAGCAGAGGCCTCTTAGAGGTGATGAGTATGGCTGTTAGATGCAAGTGTTTGCTATAGTTATTAGAAGCTGTTCTCAAATGGAGAGACATTGCCAGATATTTGATTGACTACATTGCAAGAGTTTTCAGTAACTTTAACAGCAGTGTATTTAGTGTTACAATACTACCATGAAACATAGATGGGGGGTGTTCTTTATTTCACTTTTTCATTAAATCTGTTCCTCTTTTTTTTGTTGTGTTTTTTGTTTGGTTTAGGTTTTCATTTCTATCTGAGAAGGCTTTGTTCTGCTGCATACAAATACTTCCAGGGGCCAGGAGCAGAGCGTGCCCCTCAGTGAACTTGTGCTGTGTTAGAAAACACACTTGTTACACATAGTCCCACAAAGACTGGCAGCCAAAGCGTGGAATATTTAGGAAGCTGTACCTACGATGGACAAACATGCTGACATCTGTAAAGTGGGCTTCAGGACTCCCGAATCTCATCCAACCATAGCACATTTGTGGAGGCAATCTACTTCTGTCTTCGAAGTTAGATGCTTAAACATGTTTAGATTTCGCAGTTTCTCTCAGCGTAGAATTGGTGAAACTTGTTTTTTAAAACCAAAACAAAACAACCATGTCCTCCTAAGCATGTGTAAATTACCGAAAGGAATCTAAGAAAAAGATGCAATTTTTAATGAAATCACATGCCTCTGCAGACCTGCCTTGTTCCATGTCCAAACACTGCTGTCCAAATACCACCTGTCTGTATCTACACTATCTACCGTGTCCCTTGGCAGCAGCTATGTGCTGAACTCCTGCCCTTGGGGTGTCAAGGATGGGTGCTCATGGGTGTACTTTGCAAAGCTTGTTTGAACAGTTGTGTTTCCATCCCCACATTTGAGCTTTTTCATTACACTATCTGCTGCAAACTGGGTTTGTAACAGTAAATAAAAGGCAGAGTTTGAAGATAAATTTGCAGGGGAAAACTGTTCTTAAAGTTTTTTTGTTCCACAGTGTTTTCCACTGCTTGAGATAGCTTCTGACAGCAATAGCAGCTGCTTATTGCCTACTGTAACCATTGCTCTACTTCTAGCCTTAGGTCTGGACCTCATGGCTGTAGTGCAACAGCTATTACATCGCAGAAGGATCCAAGACTTGGAAGGCATCACGGGAGACCCATGTCGGAACCAAGTGTCTAATTAAAATTTGACTAGAGAACCTACTGTCAAGTTTTCTTTAAATGTAAAGGGCAAAAACACGTGCATTCATTCTGGATGCCATTACTTTTCTGACTATAAATTAAGGGATTTAACATATAAACCTCTTTGTGAGAGGACTGTTACACTTAAAACCTGCTCAAATACCCACAGATTCCCCTGCCATCAGGGCTAACCACTGGATCTGTTATGCACCACAATAGTATTTCACATAAGATTTGTGAAATTTGAGAAAACTTGGGAAAAGCATTTTAATCCACTTTTGCCTTATCTCAGGGTCTGAGCCTCCCAATCATTTGCAGCCTGTGTCCTCTTCTAAGGCAGGGAAGTATACCACAGTACAGTGAATCAGAGAGAAAGTATGACGGAATCTGTGAAGAAAGGCAAAAGATAACTACATATCAAATCTACCTGGGGTAATGGTTGGGCTTGATGATCTTAAAGGTCTTTTCCAACCTAATTGATTCTCTGATTAAGGACCCAAATTCCGGTGACATCAGTATTTGTAACTACTTGACTACCCTGAGGATGTGCCCATGGAGGGATTTATCAGGCAAGCTACCCTGAAAAATTTCTAGTCCCTTTCGTGATGTGCTGTGCAAAGGCAACTAAATCAGAACATCTATTATGGAGCAGAGGGGTAAACGTAATCTTTTATGCAGGTTTTCAACATTTCTACGCATCAATGCGTCTTTTATTCCCCAAAGCACAATGTGAGATCTTTTTAGAGTAGAAAATTCTGTTTAATGTGTCTCACAATGTATTTGAAGTTCAGCACAGAAACTCTTTCCTCATGCTCGGCTCTGACTAAATCTGCCTTGGTTTCTCAGGAGAAATGCTTAGTAGGAAGGAGAGAGCACTCTGAGCTCTCCTTTGATATACTGATGAAATCATTGTTGTGTTTTGTATTCCAGCAGGCATGCCACTGTGCTTTATTTATATTTTTAATGCAACGCCATTTTATATGTATCAAAACTAGTGATGAAATTAATATACAATATATAAATGCATTATAGAAAAAGAACTCTGGCAGCTGCTTTAGAGAGATGATTAAAATTTAAAAGGCAATTAGCCAGTAGGAGAAAACAAAATAAACTCATTATTTACTATGGCTACATCCCTAATGGAGTGTGGAAATCATTTTATTAACGTTTTTGGTATTTCAGAGGGTGGTGGGGTTTTTTTCTTGACAACTAGAAAAGATTTGCTGCTTTACAGGAAAGATGATTGCTCTAAAAGTTAACAGTTTCTGTTGCAAACTCAGTTGCTCTGGCAACTGCTTCCATCCAGAAGGTAATGTTCAAGAAACGATTCTCTTCCTCCATTTTGGGCCAATCTACTTGTAAGTCAACTTGGTTTACTCCTTTAGATGCTTATGGCATTTCTTTTAGAAAGAAATCTGTGCAGATTTGTTGGTCCACCAGATAATTGGAGCTTTGCAAGAAGTGCAAAGCAAAGGCTTTGGCTAGCTTCTAAAGAAGGTCTTTGGACTTTTCAAAGTCTGGAAGGTGTCAATATCATACGAAACAGAAAAGAGGAAGATCTTTTTCAAAGTCTTGGTGAAACAATTACAGGGCATAAGACTATTCACAAGGCATCCAGATCTGTGACCTGGCCCTTCTCAGCCAGACCTTTATATCCCTCAGCCATTTTCTTACCAGATTGAAAGCTTGGACTTCCCTGTGTAACACTTGTAAGGGCATTGTAAGGTCACTCCCTAAAACCTTCAACAACAAATTGTTGAAACCACTGATCTCTGTATTTCAGAGACTTTTTGCAACTTCTAGAGCTTTATTTATAATGATGTTCCCAGTACTAGCTTACCTTACCTAACCTAAACTTACCCCTTTAAACCAACTGGGCTTCAGACCACCACACACTCTAGGCTGTTGACCTGGTAAAGATCATCTGGCACTTCAAACAGCAAAGAGAAAATGTACCCATGAGAGATGTGGCCACCTGTGATTATTTCTAATTTTATTTTTATTTTTTTAATTGACTTAGCACAAAGGGAAATAGCAGCAATTTTCTTCTGACAAAGAAATAACCTTTAGGTTTTGTTAATTGGATAGCAAGGAAATAAAGACCTGAGATGTGTTAATTGCTTGTGTTGAGATGTCTATTGACTGAGCAATTAGGATGTCATTGCAAGAGGATGCTTGTGTAAGGTGGTTGTAGGGCTGGACTGTTTTGGTGTAGAGATTTTGGAGGCTTTTACTAGTGAAGGCAACTGTTCCCTGAGTAAGGTAAGTATAAATGTTGAAGGAGTGGAAGTTAGTGCCCTGGATAGCCCTTGGGATATATATCTCTGCTGTGTGTTAAGTGTATGCGTGAATGAGATCAATCTCACTTCATTTTGCCTAGCTGTCTGTTTTACTTTTTGCAGGAGGTTATGAATACAAAAGAGATAACAAGGCCTTGTTTTGCAAGAACAGATCTTTAATCTTGCTAATCAAAGGATATTAGTGATGCCTTCTGCTTTTGCATATGGCCCTTTGTAATAATTTTAGTAGAGCAAAAACCACAACTGTAGCTAGGTCTTCTTTCTTCAAGCTAATCTAGTTGTCAGCAGATATAATTAAATATGACTTTGGTCTATTCTAGTACCGAGATTTATTCCTCCAAGGCTTGGAACTAATTATATTCAGGTTTAACCTTAGCTTCCTCTGATAGGCCTTGAAAGTGCTAAACTCCAGAGGCTGACTTTTACTTTTT
Organism: Coracopsis vasa; assembly: GCA_026283785.1. Lineage (NCBI taxonomy): Eukaryota > Metazoa > Chordata > Aves > Psittaciformes > Psittacidae > Coracopsis > Coracopsis vasa. The sequence goes on along the minus strand of JANHGB010021290.1, from coordinate 12,636 downwards.
CTAACAGTTATATGTAGATACAAAATTGTCATAAGGTACAATTACAGGCTCTGTTTCTGAGGAATTTTAGCTGGTGCTTTCCTTGTAAATTTAAAGTCATGTAGTGAGCTAAGGAAGTAAAAAAATATTCAGTCAACTCAGTGGAGCAAAATGTAGTGAAACAGTGTAATCTGAATGAACAAATCAGATGCTTACTGGGCTCTGCAGCAGGCCATTTGGCTTGGTCCCCTTGGTGTGGGGTTCCTGCAGTGAGATCGTGTATCCATCTATCTGAGCAAGAAAATAGTCACATTTCATTACGTGACAGCTATGATAACCCGGGGACTATCATAGTTAGTCTACTTTACTACTAGGATAATAGAAATATCTTATGAGCCTACTCTTGTTTCTGCACCAAATATGTCTTAAGTGTCAGGTACTAGCCACTTCCCTCCCTGGGGCAGAAAAGACACCTGCCAATCATAGAATCACAGAATGGTTTGGGTTGGAAGGGACCTCAAATATCATCTAGCTCCAATCCCCCTGCCATGTATAGGGACACCTTCCACTAGATCAGGTTGCTCCAAGCCCCGTCCAGCCTGGCCTTCAACACTGCCAGGGATGGGGCAGCCACAGCTTCACTGGGCAACCTGTGCCACCCTCACAGGGAAGAGCTTCTTCCTAATATCTAAATCTCCTCTCTGTCAGTTTAAAACCATTCCACCTTGTCTTGCTACTACAGGCCCTTGTCAAAGGTCCCTCTCCAGATTTCTTGTAGGCACCCTTTAGGTATGGGGGTCTCTCTTGAGCCTTCTATTCTCCAGGCTGAACAAGCCCAGCTCTCTCAGCCTGTCTCCATAGCAGAGCTGCTCCAGTGCTCAGAACATCTTCATGACCTTCCCTGGACTCACTTGAGCAGGTCCATGTGCCTCTTGTGTTGTTGCCCAAAAGCTGAACGCAGGACTGCAGCGGGGGTCTCACGAGAGCAGAGCAGAGGGGGAGAATCCCCTCCCTCATCTTTCTGGTCATGCTGCCGGTGATGCAGCCCATGGCACAGCTGGTTTCTGTGCTGCAAGCACACACTGTCAGGTCATGTCGAGCTTTTTATCAACCAACATCCTTCTCCCCAGGGCTGCTCTCAATATCTCCTTTTGCCCTCAAGTCTGAACGAGGGAAAGGAAACTGCCTGGTTTATTTTCTATGAGAACTGCTGCTCAGGGTGGCAGGTTCACGAAAACTCTGTGCACAGTGATTGAATCTTCTTGGGTAGGACTGACAGGTCTTCCCGTGTATGATGACTTTTAGGAGTGAAACACAGTTTGTTGGCACTTTCTGAGTTTGAGTCACTGAGGTTTTTAATTTGCTTGTTTGTTTCTTTATGTTTGGTTGGTTTGTTTTGGTGTTTTGGTGTTTGGGAGGGGTTTCTGACAAAGCCTGCTCAGCCCAGCAGTTCCTTGGTCATGCCCGTGCCCTTATGTAGCATGCAGGTGAATTTGACAAGCCTATAGGCAATTTCATCTGCTCTCAATAATTGCATGTGGTCTGTGACGTGAGTATTTGTCTCTATGTTCTTTACCAACATGCCTTTCACTCATAGGCATGAAGTAAAGATGTGCCATTTCTCAGCTAGGAAAGTTGTACCGCAGAGACTTTTTGAGACTGTGTCCTCAGGTCCTCAGGTGCCCTTGGTCACTTGTTTCAAGTCCATCTGACTTGTCCAGGGTCACAGATAAACCAGTGTCTCCAAGGCTAGCTTTCAAACTCAAAACTAGGAGACAGCAGAGTGATCTTGGACAGTGGTTGAATTCTTAGGTGCTGCCTGATGCCAGGAGTTGAAGGACAAAGCTTGAGGCAACACTTGCAGGGCAACCTATTTTCCCTGACCCATGACTGCCCCGGCCATACCATGAGAGCCACTTGAAACTCTGAGAAACTGAAATATGCTAAATACATTTTTGTCAGATAGGAATCTTTCTTCCAAGCAGAGATTACCCAGAGGGTGAGCTGCTCAGGGCAAATTGACATTAGAGAAATAACAAAGCAAGTTTAAACTTCTTTCTATTCATCTGGCAAGTGCTTTCAGGCTAATAATAGAAAGGGCAACAGTATTGTGTAGTAATGGGCTTCCTTTCTGTTGTTCTGTGAAACTGCACTTCATTAAATGGCAACCATTCTCCTGTCCCTAAATAGTAAACTATAGAGGTAGCAATATAAAAGCACTTCAATATTTTATAGCAGCAAAGGGTGCCTGCTATCTATAATTGCAGTCAATACTTGGACTGGAGAGAAATGCCTTAATTTTCTTAATGTTTCATACATGGAAAACCAATCAGGCTCTTCCTGTATTTCTAATTGCATTGGCTGGCTCTATATGAGTGTGCATTTCCAAATTATTACCAAGCCCTGGCAAAAGTAGCACTGAAGTTAAACCTTCTTGCAATTAAATGCTAGTCCTTGTTGTAGCCTACTTGTGCAAGCCTCTAACCCAAGTACCATTTAGCTCTGGGACCCTAGTTCCACATTCGTGTGGAACATCTGTGAAGGTCTAAAACCTTCATAGACTAAATCTTAAGGTTAAACCTTAATCTATGAAGGGTTAAATTTAATCAACTTAAACCTTGATTAAATTCTGCCTCGAAAGCAATGAGTCTCAGAGTTCTTGTGCCCTAATGAGGGATAGGGATGAGAAATCTTGCCAAAATCAGGTGGAAGCCAGCAGGAAGTCTTGGTACTGAAAGTACAATTAAGTGAGAGGCAGAGAGCATCTTATAACTGATGCTGCTTGGATGAGGGGGGTTGAAACAAAGGCACAGTGGGTTGTAAATGTTCCTGTATCTTAGGTCTGTCCTCAAAAGCCCCATCAGAAATAAAAGTAACATCATTTGCAGGTCCTTTCTAAGCAGTCTGGGCAGGTCTACTGTCTGGCTTTCCCCACAGAGATCTGCAACCTACAAAAAGCAGCACTTTTGCGTTGTCATAAACCAAATGGTTTTGGTTGTGTGCTACAGAGAAACAACATCTGCAGACAACTGTTCTCTGTTGATGTCTCCTTCATATCCCTCCTCAAGGCTGGAAGATATATTCATGTTCAAGGAGTCCTCTGTCTTTGTGGTTAAAGTCTGCTTCCATCCAACATAGGCTGTGGAGTCCAAGGTAGTAAGGTATGGATATGGCCACATGGATCCATTGTGCACAACTGACTAGAAAGATGTAGCATCTTCTACAATCTGTGTGCTGCCTGGACACCGAAGGACCCACCTCTTGGACCATGTACCTCTGTGTGACAGTGCGGAACAGCCTGACACTTGCACTGAAAAGTCATGATTGCAAATAAGTATTGTGCCAAAATGCATGAGATTTGTCTTCAAGAAAGTCCCCTGTTTGTTTGTTGCTGTAATTACTGTGTCCTTGTTACACTAGTTGAGTGCTCAACGAAGGAGAGATGGTTTAGGCACAGCTGATACTGCTGAATGCATGCTATAAGTATAACTTGGTTAATGCATTTGAGCACAATCCAGAACAGTTATTTCCTCACTGACCTCAGTGGCATTCTTGTGTTACTGCTGGTTGCTACTATGCACCTGCAGTATAGGTTATCTAGGTATGTTACCAGCTTACTGGAGTTAAACTCCAGTTGATAAGACAGTTTGATGGTAAGCAAAGATGAGGTGTTGACCTGAGAAAGAAATTATTTCACTGTCTTGATAGAAACACTCATCCTGCTTAAGACCTATCATGTATTAGCCATGTGTGTGTGAAAGTTAATGGAAATAATGCACAGGTAGCCCAGGCCGTGGTGACTGTGGGCCCTGAGCTGTGTGGTCTATCAGGACTAGCATGCTGTAGGGCTTGAGTTTTCCACTGTTGAAGAGATGTGCTCGTTACTGGAGCAGCTGCAGATTCACTGTGCAATGGCAAAGATGATGGAAGAAAGTGCTTGCTGCCTGTGAGCCTTTGACAAAAGCTTGGCAGCTCCATTCCCTGTGTTGGCAGCAGTGAATGTCAAGGCAGAGGCTGGAAGAGGAAACCCTGCCTCCCTATCTGAAGGAGAGGCTTTGGCAGGGATCTGGCATAGGCAAGACAAGCAGTACATTTCCATGTAGGCCATGGCTCCTCAGCAGCTCTGATCTGCTTGCTGCAGTTAACCATAGAATCACAGAACGGTTTGGGTTTCTAACCCTTATCTAACCTAAATCTCCCCTGTTTAAGTTTGAACCCAATAACCTTTGTCCTATCACTACAGTCCTGATGAAGAGTCCAGCATCGTTGTAGGTCCCCTTCAGATACTGGAAGGCTGCTATGAGGTCTCCACGCAGCTTCTCTTCTCCAGGCTGAACAGCCCCAAC
>JANHGB010021288.1:1178-23900 GCA_026283785.1 Coracopsis vasa | reverse complement strand
ATAGTACCTAAGAGCTTCTGTAAATCATTCAAATTTGTGATTTTGTTTGCCAGTTTTAGCTTCTGAGGCTTTACTGTTCTTTCAGTTAACACCCACTCCAAATATTTCCAGGGTGGCATTCTTTGTATTTTTTCCTGGGCAATTTGTAGTCCAGAACAACATACATTTTCTGTTAAATGATTAACGGTGGTTTCTAAATATTGCTCCGTTTCTTCACAGACCAAAATGTCATCCATATAATGATTATTTATCGATTCAGGAAATGTGCTCCTAGCTGGTGATATAGCTGTGGAAACTACTAGCTGACAGACTGTTGGACTATTCATCATTTCTTGTGACAAAACAGTCCATTGATATCTTTGCACAGGAGCAGCACAATTGACTGAAGGCACAGAAAAAGCAAAATGATCACAATCTGCAGGATGCAAAGGAACTGTAAAAAAAAACAAACGATCTTTCAAATCAATAATGCAAAGAAACCAGTCAGCTGGAATCATAGCAGGATTAGGCAAACCTAGTTGTAAAGCCCCCATGGGTTGCATTACATTATTAATTGCACGCAGATCTTGCAAAAGTCGCCATTTCCCTGATTTCTTTGGGATTTCAAAAATGTGTGTTCCAGGGACTAGTAGATGGAACAGTATTTCCTGCTTTCAGTTGCTCTTCAACCAATTAATATGCTTTCTCCAATTTTACCCCTTTTAAAGGCTATTTATCAGTCCAAACTGGTTTTTCTGTTAACCATGAAAGTTTGAGCAGGGGCTTCAGATCAGTGACCGGTAGGATAAATTTGCCCCATCTGTGGTAAGTAACAAATTCCATTACATTTGCAAATCTCTTCCCCAAAGATTCATAGAAAATGGCAGTATATATGATTGAAAATGAGCTACAGCACCATCTGGTGCAATAGCTTTGAGGACTTGAGTACTTTTAAAAGGAGATTGTATACCTTCTATTCCAGCTACTGTTGCTAAAGTCTTTTCAAAGGATCAATCAGTTGCCCATTGAGACTATGAAATAATGGAAACATCTGCCCCAGTGTCTATTAATCCACTACAGACTCTATTTTCTATTTGCAAATTCAATAAAGGTTGCTTCTGAGTAACCTCCAGGGTCCAATAAACCTCAGCTCTCCCAGAGCTTCCAAATCCAGAGGTATTCCTTGTGTTAATTCCTACTTTTGGCACACAGTATGGAATCAAAACAAGTTGCGCTAATTTTTGACCTTTTGGAATTTTACAACTGCCGTTTACTAAGGCAGATGCTAAAATTTTTACTTCTGCTGTATAATCCGAATCTATTACTCCTGGATGAACTTTTACTCTTTGGAGAGTTGTACTTCAGCATCCTAACAGAAGACCCATAAATCCATCTGGTAAAGGTCCCCAGACATTGGTAGCTATAACTTTAACAGTGGAGCAATCTAGTTTGATGTCAGTGCTTGTTGCCAAATCCAACCCAGTGCTGCCTGTTGTGGCAGCTGCAAGGTCAGAGATGGAGCGTTTGCTGCAAAAACCCTGTTGTTTTGAGGGGCACAAGGTTTTGCTGCCCTTTGCTTGGAGTTTCCCAACCAAGAATTTCCATCCTTATCAAATTTAGATTTACATTGATTGCTCCAGTGATAACCTTTCTTGTATCTGAGACAGAGTTGAGATGACTTTTTTTCTTTCTGCTTTTGTTTCTTTCTGGGACACATTTTACTAATATGTCCTTCCTGTCCACAGTTAAAACATTTTTGCTGACTCATATTACATTTCGATAATGCAGCAGCCAATACAGAAGCCTTCTGTGCCTCCTTGCCAATATCCTGACATGTTTTAATAAACTCAACAATGTCTGTAAATTTTTCCCTGACTGGGGCTAAAGCAGCTTTGCAATCTCCATTTGCATTTTCATATGCTAGCTGAAATAAAAGCTCACAAGCAGCCTCAGGATTATCAATCTGCCTTTGTATAGCATTATTTAATCTGTCTATAAAAGACACATAGGGATCCTGAGACCCTTGGCAAACAGTTGCGAAAGATGTAGTTTTTTCTCCTGATTCAGGTACTCGCCTCCAGGATTGTACGGCCATACGGTCGGGTTGCTGGAATACCAGAGGGTTTAAATTAATTTGATCATGAGATTGCAACCATGGCTCAGAGTCTGTTAACATGTCAGCATCTATTGGTATTCATCTTTGAACATTATCTAATACCTGTAAAGCCACTAAGTTATTATATTCCAATCGCCATACCAAGTATTGAGCAGGTGTCAAAATCGTTTGCATTAAAGTGTCCCAATACCATGGCACCATAAATCCTGAACTAGACATCATTTCTAGCAGACCTAATGCATAAGGACTTTGAATTCCATTCTCCATCACTGATTTTTTCAATTCCTTAAATACTGTGTACAAAATATTTTCATATACCAGTTGTTGTCCCTGCCCATCTGTTTTATAAAATACAGGAAAAGCGAAACCCACGTCTCCAGTAAAAGCACCGTCCTCTATCTCTTTCCCCATACATTTTTTTGTAAATGTTTTAGTAGCTCTCTGGTTAACTAACGGCTGGTCAAATGGTTCTTTATTGAGATCAGTCAAAGGAGGTGATGTAGGTTGAGGAGCATGAGGAATATTCAATGTGAATGTCTTTAACAGTGTCAAAGGTAGCTATAAATTTTGCTTCTTTTCTGAATCGATGGAGCCAGGTTCAAGAAGGATCATCAGGCTTCTCAGAAAAGATATTTGCACCGTTCTGTCCTCGCTCTTTCAAATTGTCAGTATTTTGATCATTTGTGTTATCATGTTTCTGAATTATATCCTTAGTAGGTTGTAAATTAGAGAACACAAAATAGAGAAAACACCATGTCACATTAAATCAACAGCAACCTCCATATCAAGGTGATTTTGAGTCTATAAATGTTCTCCCACTCTCTCCCATATCCCAGTATGAAATGACCCTGTTGCTGGAAACCAGTTGCAAGTTGTTTTCATCCATAACAAAAGATTCATTACTTGCTTCTCAGACAAATGATATCCAGAGGATTTTAAAATTTGCTGTAAAACTTTCAAATATAATTTCTGTTCAGCTGATTCTACTTGTCCCATTTTTCTAATGCAATCCCATAATTCCCTGTTCAACAGGTATTGCTGACCTTTAACAGGCGAATGTCAGTACTAGAAATTCCCCTTCTGATTATGCAGACACAGCAATGTTGAGCAGTTTAGTTACCACACAAGGAGGGCACCATTTGCAGCATCTGTAAAGAAAGAAGCTAAATACACACACACACACACACTCTGCTTTCACAATTAGTTCTACGTTATTCACTCAAGCATGGTAATATATAGCATACAGATACGGGTCTGAGCTATGAAGCCAAACAGCAACTGCATCATTCCCAGCTACTGTTTTCAGTTACTATAAATTCCATTCTATGAACAATCACTCCCCAGGCTGCTTCCCAGCCCGACCTTGCACCCAAACACTCCCCAGCTTACTCAAGACTCAGGTGCACTATCAGTAATTATTCTTCTTCCTTAATTATCCACATAGCGGGAACAGGACGGCTTGCAGTTCCCACAGAGCATGGGGTGCTATGACAGTCACACTGAACAAAAACATGAAAAGTTATTACATCCCTCAAAATCTTAGTCTGCTCTGTCTTTAAAATGAAGATTATAATATTCCCTTTCTCTTCTTAAGCCTGACTAATTTGGATAATAAGGTCTTTTGAGCACGAACTGTCCCTAAATTTGTGTTTGTTCAACACTGCCATCTCTACTGAGACCTATAAAAACTGCCATATTTCCAATAGAGTGAGATAGCTTATCACTAGTTTGGGCTGACAAACGCATACCTTCACTGTAACATTATTGCTTACAAGTAATGCAGATTATTATACATTTATCTTGCCAGAACACCTCTAAAATTATGAATCACCCCAGAATTATGCAGATAAAAACTTTGCATCCTTCTTCACATGTTCATATGTTTTATAGAGATAGAAGGAAATGCTATTGTTTTTCTTTCAGCATTTTCAATGACAGCTTATGAGTTAAATTGTATATTGTATGAAATCTTTTCCTGGGAAGTGGGTAGTAAAGGAACAGGCAGGTGGCATTTTACAGACTGAAACGATTGAGCTGAGTGTACAGCCGAATGAGAGATAAGAGCAGCAAAAAGGCCTTCTTTTCTTTGGAAATATTAAAAATAGATAGAGTTATCCTCTACATGTGAAATTTCTTTAAATCCAGACAGCAAATCAGATTAAAAGGTAGCATCATTCTTTCTGGGATCACATTTTGCCCATAGAAATTCTATGTGATGGATTTTGACAGCTAAATACTGCTATATAGAGACATCTTTATTTAAAAAGTTTTTGTGCTTAATGTGCACAAAATACCTTTGTCAGCAACAGCGGGATCGAGGGCACCTTCAGCAAGTTTATCGACGAGACCAACCTGTGTGGTGGGTCTACACACTGGAGAGAACGGATGGGATCCAGAGGGACCATGACAGGCTGGAGAGGTGGGAGGGAGTGAACCTCATGGAGTTCAACAAGGTCCTGCACCTGGGTTGAGGCAATCCCAAAACCAAACACAGGCTGGGAGAGACTGGATTAAGCAACCCTGAGGAGAAGGATTTGATGGTTTGGGCTGATGAGAAGCTCCCCATGACCCAGCAGTGTGTGTTTGAGCCCAGAGCTCCACCCTGTTCTGGGCGGCATTTCCAGAGCATGAGCAGCAGATCGAGGGAGGGGATTCTCTCCCTCTACTATGTTCTCAGGAGACTCCCCCTGCAGATCTGTGTCCAGCTCTGGGATAACAACACAAGAGGGACACGGAGCTGTTGGAGCGAGTCCAGAGGAAGCCATGGAGATGCTGCAGAGGCTTAAGCAGTTCTGCTCTGGAGGCAGGCTGACAGAGCTGGGCTTGTTCAGCTGGGAGAAGAGAAGGCTCCAAGGAGACCTTAGAGCAGTCTTACAATACCTAAAGGGGGCCAACAAGCTAGACCAGTGCAAATCATGCCATCCTATGATTCTTTGCCCACAACATATTTGGTCTATATGGAGCAGCCATTAATTCTATCATGTTAGGTGCTAACTCTTGCATCTCCCTGTGAGAAACACAGTGTTTTCTTTAGCTGCTTTGGCCAGAGGGAAAGTATTTTCCCTTAGTAAAGAATGCAACTGTTTTGCAAGAGGTAATTGGGGAACTGTAGACATGAAAACCAAGCAAGGATTTAACCAGGCTTAGGTGAAAGTATATTTACCTGGCAGGGGAGACACCATAATCAGGCAGCTGGTTTTCCTAGGGTGAGATTCATCCCTTGCACTCCGGCTGTGCTGACACCTGCTACTTCTCCAAATGGAGGAAACTAGACTGCATAATTTGTGGTAGTGGGAGACTGCATTCAGTGGGATCGGGCTCAGTTAGTACTTGGATGGGAGATGTCCTGGAAATCCCGAGTTCTGGGGTGTGTGGGATAGTATGGGCAAGTATCTAGGCCAGTGGGCACCTCCAGTGCTTTGGAACTTCACCATTGAACAAGTGCGAAATCCAGAAAAATTAGTAAAACACTTAAATGAAGTGTGTTGTCATCGTGGTCATACCAGAGTGGGACAAATCATGGCAACGCGCTAGGGCTTGACCTATGCCTACAGAGCCCTGTTCAACACTATCCAGAACCTTCAAAGGGAAAAAGATGTCTCTGGATCTGATGGCAAAGCAGCAGACAGCACAGCTACTCTGACTCCAAATACAGCAGCTACACCAACCCTAGTGACAAGTACAGCAGCTACTCAAACCCTGACCACAACAGACAGCGCTGGTGCTACTCAACCCCCAAGCACAGCAGCTGCACCAACCAAAAAGTAATAAAGGAAGTGGGATTGCTAGCCCAAGAAGAGGAAAACCACTTTGGTGATGGACAAGGTTGATTTTCTTTTTTTTCCCCCAGATTTTGGGTCATAACTGTTTTGAATGTTTTCTACCCATATACGAATGAAGTATTGATACTGAATTAAACTAGTATTTCATCGTATACAGAAACTTAGACACGGACATCTACAAGGATTCTTAATATATGGAAGGCATGCAACAAGAAAACCAGATGTCTTCTCTCAAACCAATGTAGGTCTTCCTGCTGTTGATAAGGCCTCAGAAATAGGTAAACAGCTGAAAAAGAAAACTAGAGAAGCCTCTCAGGGTCCCAGACTAGACCAAACAAGAACATGTAATTAATTGGCGAGACTAAACCAAGCATTCCAATGTCCTTAACTAACTGATTTCCATAAAAGTGTAAACTCAGTGAGGGTATTTCTCACCAAACGACCACCAGGACCCCCAGAGACCACTCCTCAAATTCACAGTGCCTGCACCACAGCCTTATCTACCCAAATTACCATATGCAATGAGCAATGAGAATTGGGTGGGCATTTCACAGAATGTTAATGAGTATGTATATAACAAAGGTATATAAGCTGTAAACTGTCTCTTCTCAGTGTGCATGATAGGCAGAGCAATCCCCCATGTACCAGATACTGTAATGAAGTAATGTCATTCTAACCTGTCATTCTGGTTAGAAGGTTTCCTGGATTTCAGTGACAGTATCACTGCCAGAGACTGAGATAAGAGAGGCACTGCAGCATCAAAGTATTAGACACCAACAAAATCTTAGTATAGGGTTCTAAAGGAACCTAAGATTGAAGAAACAGTTATTGAGTTTCAGAAAATTGTGAGAAACAGTCAGAGTCTTCATTAAGATACGGGGATATTTATACACCTTGCATATCTCTTTCAATAAGCCAGTACTAGGGAAAGGGAAGATGGTACAGAGCAGAAGGCAATTAATCTACACCAGTTTAGTTAGTTGACATGTGCAAAATTGCATAGGCAAAATTATAAATTACCTTGATAAGTGTTTCAGCAGAAAGTGGCTACAGACAAATCAAACAATAGAATCAATTAGGACTTCACTGTAGATTTTGGCAAAGTCCTTTGTAAGACATGGAGCGACTTGGATACAGAAATCACCAAGTAAAAAAGCAGAGTGCTAAGAACACTCTAACAAGAACATCTAATAAGAACAGATGCTTTCTGCCATGAAACTGTAAAACAAAATAGTTCAAGGATGAAAAGCAGAATTCCGATGTAGAACAGAAAGTGATTAAAAGTAGAATAAATCATGACAGATTTCAAACTCTTGAACATCTAACATTTCAAACTACAGCAATGTTGAATACACACACACAAGAACACATATTCTACACTCTGATTTTAGCCAAGAAACAGCAAAAACTAGAACTACAGAACTCTAAGCAAAGTGAACTGTCACAAGAACTTAGTAAAGCTCAATGCCACATTAAAATTCAAAGTTGAACAACAGAAAAAGAAACATTTCAGATAGGAGTGTCAGAATTGATCTTGCACTTTAACAGCTTCTACATTAACTATAGTTATTTAGAAAAAAAAAAAGGGAATCCCCGAAGAAAGATCAGTGACACTTTGCTCAATGTTTCATCTGCTAAAAAAGGTTTTGAAAATGAAACCTACAATTATGATTGAAAATTAAGCTGCAGTGACTTCAAAAAATAAATTAACAGTGTTACTTAACTTCTGTATAACTATCTTTGATGTGAATATTCTATCTGAAGGAAAGAGATAAAAGAAATGCATCATGAAAACAGTGTCATTTCGGTCACAGACGTGTTCTTGAGTGAGGGAAGGTTGGGATTTATAGGAAGAGTCACTAAAAGGAGTAAGTATGGAAAAGTGAGCCATTCTCAGGACTTTCAGGATCAAGGCAACCTTGTGCCAGCTTTTTAATACAGGTTGTCAGCCTTGAGCGTTAACACATTTTCTAGCCATTACTACAGCCTTCTTCCATCTCCCAGCCCTTGTTTCACTTCATGTTGCTTGAGACATCTCACGTGAAATATACCATAAGCTCTTTGGCTCTTTTAGGCACTACTGCCTATATACTTGCTTCAATAAAAATACACAAAAATAACAGCAGATGCAAACAATCTCTTTTTCTCAGCCGTTCTCAGGCTCTGTATACTAGCTTTCAGTTTAGCCTAGACTTTTTGACAATCTTAAGGTTGCAGTCTGGCATCTAGGGAAGGGCAAATCTGGCAGAGTGAGAAGCTGCAGGACACAGCTTACAAGCGAAGAGAATTTGCTATGGTTCTAATTGAAAAAACATCCTCATTTGGGCTTTTGCCTTCGCCATCACTCTCTCACTCTCTCTGCTTGTTTCCTGTGAAGTTCTATTGTGTTTCAACAATGCAGTCATTATATTCTTTAGATATTTGATTTACATAATTGAAGCAGTCCAGCTTATTTTAGGAAAATTGCAACTTTGTGGAAAAAAATAGCTTATAGAGTAATTATTGCAAAGATGTTCTGCTTTGTGTCAGACACAATGAAATGAGTGGGTTTGAAAATTAAGAACAAGGGCCTCTAACCTTTCAGTGTCATTTTAAAAGTAAGAGTGAATACTGTTAAGGAACAGCTTTGCATGCTAACCACGCTGGCTGGGAACATCTCTTGTTAAGGTACTGGAAGAAATACTGAAGGAAGAACCTGACATGAAGACCAGAAGAGAATCGGAACTTCTTGAGGTCAGGCAGAACTCTACTGCTGTGGTTTAAGGCCAGCCAGCAGCCCAGAACCACGCAGACGCTTGCTCACTCCCACTTTCGTCCCCCCGCTCCTGGTGGGGTGGGGAGGAGAATTGAAAGACTGCAACTCCCACGGGTTGAGATAAGAGCAGTCCAGTAACTAAGGTATAATACAAAACCACTACTGCTACCACCAGTGATAATAATGATAAGGGAAATAACAAGGGGAGAGAATACAACCTCTCACCACCCATCAACCGATACCCAGCCAGACCCAAGCAGTGATCTAGCTCTTCCGGGTAGCTGTCCCCAGTTTATATAGTGGGCATGACCTCCTGTGGTATGGAATACCTTTTTGGCTAGTTTGGGTCAGGTGTCCTGTCTCTGCTTCCCCTCAACAGAGCATGAGACTCAGAAAGTCCTTAGTCAGAGTAAACATTACTTAGCAAAAACTAAAAACATTGGTGTTATCAGCATTGTTCCCAGGCTGAAAGTCAAAACCACAGCACTGCACCAGCTGTGAAGAAGGAGAAAAATGACTGCTACTGCTGAACACAGGACAGTATCCACCCTTTATTCCATACCATTCACTTCATGCTCAGTACCACGTTTTTCAATATACCATCACTTTTGTCTCATATATATATATACACAACCACACACACACAAAGAGAGATATCATTCCTTAACACATGGACCAATCCCTATAAAGCTGCTGAGTTTATCCAGTCCATGATGTCGGGCTCCATCTCTTGTAAGAGTCTTTCAGAGCAGGAGAGACGGTGTGTAGTGTTGGATCGTTGCCTGCTGGTGACATCACATAACTTGTCCAGTCACTGCTGAGCTCATCTGGTTTTGTCAAAGTTCATTCTTTGTTGGAATGATGGTTGGACGGAAGTCAGGGCCAGTCGCTGGTGACCTGAAGATATCTAGTTGATGGGCTATAAAAGTGCTACAAAGCAGGCAACAGCATACAATTGAGTTCATTGGCTGTTTTCCCCGAAAATCCAATCCCCTTGAGGTACACATCGAACTCCCCCATCTTCCCGCATTACTCATCAAGTATATCTGGGTCCCTGAGCAAAAGCAATTCCATGAGTGGGTTTGCTTTTACCTGAAGCAGGAATAACCCAGACTGTCTTCCCCAACAAATTCTTTATGTGCACCACAGGAAATTTATCCACTTCTACAACATGTAAAATTTCTGACTGGGCTGGACCAGCCCTGTTGGCAGATCTTCTGGAGCTGACCAACCAGGTGGCCTTTGGTAAATGTGTATCCCAATTTTTGAAATTCCCATCACCCATTGCTCTCAGTGTAGTTTTTAACAGCCCATTGTACCATTCGATTTTCCCAGACGCTGGTGCATGGTAGATGTGATATACCCACTCAATGCAATGCGCTTTGGCTCAAGTGTCTATAAGATTGCTCCAGAAATGAGCCCTATTGTCTGATTCAATTCTCTCTGGGGTGCTGTCTTGCCACAAAATCTATTTCTCAAGGCCCAGGATAGTGTTCTGGGTAGTGGCATGAGGCACAGCATATGTTTCCAGCTATCCGGTGGTTGCTTCCACCATGGTAAGCACCTGGTGCTTGCCTTGGCGGGTTGGTGGAAGTGTGATATAATCAAGCTGCCAGGCTTCCCCATATTTTTACTTCAGCCACCGTCCTCCATACTAAAGAGGCTTTAACAGCTTGGCTTCCTTAAGTCCACCCCTCGATCACGAGCCCATCTGTATTTTGCCTCTGTGCCCTGATGGCCTGAAGTGTCATGGGCCCACCGGGCCAAATATAATTCACCATAATTACGTTGCCAATCTAAGTCCATCTGAGCCGCCTCAATCTTAGCAGCTCTATCCACTTGTTGGCTGTTCTGGTGTTCCTCAGTGGCCTGACTCTTGGGTACATGAGCATCTACATGGCGTACCTTAACCACCTGGGTCTGAACCCGGGCAACGATATCTTCCCACAATGCAGCAGCCCAGACGGGTTTACCTCCACGTTGCCAGTGGAACTCAATTCATCCTCTCCTTCAGCAGTTTCTGCAACTTGTTGTCGGGGACTCCATTCAGGTGCCTTCTGTCTAGGATGCTTTTCCACAATACAGCAGGACCCATCAGTGAACAAGGCACACAGCTTTTCACTTTCTGAGAGTTTATTATACGGTGGGGACTCTTCAGCACACATCACTTCCTCCTCTGGTGACATTCCAAAATCTTTGCCCTCTGGCCAGTCCATGATGACCTCCAGAATTCCTGGACAACTGGGATTCCCTATTCGAGCTTGGTGTGCAATTCGTGCAGACCACTTACTCCATGTAACATCAGTTACATGATGTGTAGAGGAGATCCTGTCTTTGAACATCCAGCCCAGCACGGGCAACCGGCGTGCCAGGAGGAGCTGTGCTTCAGTGCCAATCACTTCTGAAGCAGCTCGAACCCTTTCACAGGCTGCCAGTATCTCTTTTTCAGTTGGGGTATAGCTGGACTCAGATCCTTTGTATCCCCAACTCTAAAAGCCGAGGGGTCAACCTCCAGTCTCCCCTGGAGCTTTCTGCTGGAGGCTCCAGGTAGGACCCTTATTCCTGGCTGCAGTGTAGAGTACATTTTTTACATCTGGTTTGGTCCGGACTGGACCAAGGGCTACTGCATGAACTATCTCTTGTTTAATTTGCTAAAAGACTTCTTGTTGCACAGGGCCCCACTTAAAATCATTCTTCTTCCTGGTCACATGATAGAGAGGGCTTACAATCAAATTGTAATTTGGGATCTGCATTCTCCAGAACCCCACAACACCTAAGAAAGTTTGTGTTTCTTTCTTATTTGTTGGTGGAGACATTGCTATTTTCTTGTTGATCACATCTGTGGGGATCTGGTGACGTCCATCTTACCATTTTATTCCCAAAAATTGAATCTCCTGTGCGGGTCCCTTGACCTTTACTCCATTTAATAGCAAAACAGGCTTTTAGTAGGATTTGGATTATTTTCCTCCCTTTCTCAAAAGCTTCTTCTGCCGTATCACTGCACACCATAATGTCATCAATGTATTGCAAGTGTTCTGGAGCTTGCCCCTGTTCCAGTGCAGTGTGGATCAGTCCATGGCAGATGGCAGGGATGTCGTTCCACCCCTGAGGCAATCGATTCCAAGTGTACTGGACGCCCCTTCAAGTAAAAGCGAAGTGTGGCCTGCACTCTGCTGCCAAAGGAAATGAGAAAAATTCATTGGGGTGCTTTCGCCACTTCTTCCCAATCAGGCTGATTTCAGCATCCAGTACAGTCAACTCTTGTCCTCTCGTCACTCCAGAAATATTAATGGGTTCCACCCCTTGACAGCTTGATGGCATCAGGGTATACCGGTATCTACTAGAGCCTTATGCTTCTGTGAGACTGATGTGCCAGGCCATCTGGTCCACACAGTCCAGTAAATCCGATTGTCCCCTACCTCCATCTGGCTGAAGGCAGGGACCCTCTAATAGTGACCACAACATTGGTCACTTATGTCTTGTAGGCAGGCATTAGTCTTCTTTATCACAGAAGCTGGAGTAAAATCAGCTCTTCCACTCCATCTGGGAACCTGCTCACCAGAACTGAAGCCGCAGTTTTCATGGGATAATCATCCTTGACCTTTCTTCTCTTCAATTCATGCACTCATTCCTCCAGAGCTGAGGTAGGTTTTCCATCCCACTTCCTCATGTCTTCTCTGTGATCCTGCAGGTAAAACTATACGGTGGCCCATGGCGTATACCTCCTACATCATCTCTCTTAAACAGTTGGAACTCCTGGGACAGCTTTTCCCACAGCTGAACTGATGGAAGGGGTGAGATTGTCTTTGAAATCTCAGAGTTGACGAACCATTTCATCCACTGTTGGTGGTGTTATATCATTTCCGGTTATTGCTGCCAATGAGTGGGCATATGATGACAGTGCATTCTGTGTAAATTTCCGTCATATGGGTCATGTACATTTGACTTCATCTGGATCTATGTGTGCATTCCTGGAGTCTGGCCCACGATAGATCATCTCTACAATAGCTGATTTCCTCAGAGACTGGATGCCTTTTTCTAGAGTAGTCCACTTGGCCAAACACCTCATAACATTTTTCTTGTATGGAAACCTTTCTTTCACAGCTGCAAAGAGTCACCTCCAAAGGCTGAGGGACTGTTTCTCTTTTGCAATTGTTTTGTCAACTCCCCCTTCCCTAGCAAGTGATCCCAGTTGCTTGGCTTCTCTACCTTCTAGTTGGTGACCATCAGCCCCATTGTCCCAGCATTGGAGCAACTGGCTGATGATGTGCTCCCTTGATTGATGGGTAAAATCTTTCCACATATTCCATAGCTCGGTTGAGTCCTGAGTTAAGAAGTCACCTCTTCTTCCTCTTCTTCCTCTGATTCACGTGCTAATAACTCCTAATCAGATGCTGTCCCATGTAGTAAGTGCATTTTTTCTTCATCTTTCTTCATCTTTCTTACATTTTTTTGCTTTTCCCCTTGCGTTGAGGGGCAACTGATGTTGGCACGAATTGGTCTTCTGGTTTAGCTGCTGTCCTTGTTGCAGGGGTTGGTGTAGCTGCTGTGCTTGGAGCTGGAGTAGCTGTGCTGTCTGTTGCGGTCCAAATTTGAGTAGCTGCTGCATTTGTCTCTGGGGCTGTTGTAGCTGGTGTACTTGGAGTTGGAGTAGCTGCGTTGTCTGTTGCAGTCAGGGTTTGAGTAGCTGCTATACTTGTCACTAGGGCTGGTGTAGCTGCTGTATTTGGAGTTAGAGTAGCTGCATTGTCAGTTGCTTTGCCATCAGATTCAGGGACATTTTTTTCGCTTTGAAAGTGCTGGATGGTGCTGAACAGGCCTCTGTAAGCATAGGTCAAGCCCCAGCACATTGCCATGATTTGTCCCTCTCTGGTATGACCAGAATGATAACACACCTTTTTTAAGTGTTTTACTGATTTTTTTGGATTTCGCACTTGTTCAGTGGTGAAGTTCCAAAGCACTGGAGGTGCCCACTGGCCTAGATACTTGCCCATACTATCCTGCAAACCCTGCCACTCATGACTGTCCAGACTCAGGGAAAATCTCTTGGTCCTCCTGTATCATTGTCTAACCCTAAGACAAGCACCAAACCTGACTCTGCTTGACTTTTGAGATCAGACAAAATGGTCATGAGTAAAACACACTCTGCATGCGTGCCAACAAGGTGTTCCTCATCACTATCAGCAGTCAGGTCTCAAGGGTACTCAAAGGCCATTCAAAACCTTCAGACTCTCAAATGATGCTGCAAATGGTCTGGTGGGGGTGGCTGGGAAGGTAAGAGAATGTCTCCTTCTCAGGCTGACCACCTGAGGAGGGGAAAAAGGATGTGTAATTGCTAAACACTTCTATTTTATACCTCCCAAAGTGGTGACCACACTGAGAACGCAAGCCAGATCAACTTCATGAACAATGATTCTACTGTATTACAAGTCATTACCATAACGTGCAATAAAACAAGAACCTTAGCCCAAGGCCCCCAGCCCCCCACTAACACAGCAAATACCATCTATAAGTAAGGTATGACATGCTGCAACTCTGAGATCAAGAGCAACAACTTTGAGAGCCAATAAGTCAGCATTGTGATGAGTGACCATTAATCTGAAACAATGAATGCTTATCACAAGTACAATTAGACACACTCCAGTCAGATCTGTCTTTATCTCAACCCTTCGTGCCCCACATTTGGCGCCAGAAAGAACTGCCATGGTTTAAGCCCAGCCTGTACCTCAGAAACACACAGCCACTCACTCATTCATTCCCCCCCTCCCCCTTTTCCTCTTCCTAATCCCAGAGGGATGGGGAGGAGAATTGAAAGAATGTAACTCCCTTGGACTGAGATAAGAACAGTCCAGAAACTAAGGTATTGCACAAACCACTACTGCTATCACCAATAATACTAATGACAAGGGAAATAACAAGGGAAGAGAATACAACCACTCACTACCCGCTGACCTATAGCCAGCCACACCCAAGCAGTGATCTAGCCCTTCTAGGTAACTGTCCCCAGTTTATATACTGGGCATGATGTGCTGTGGTATAGAATACCTTTTTGGTTAGCTTGGGTCAGGTGTCCCGTTTCTGCTTCCTCCTGGATTCCCCTTCTCCCTCGCAGAGCGTGAGACTCAGAAAGTCCTTGGTCAGAGTAAACATTACTGAGCAGCAATTAAAAATATTGTGTTATCAGCGCTGTTCCCAGGATGAAAGTCAAAAACACAGCACTGCACCAGCTACTAAGAAGGAGAAAAATGACTGCTACTGCTAAACCCAGGACAAGTCAACAGACCAAGTTTTTTCAGTTTTACTCTTTTGCACAGTTACACCAAGGCATCCCACTGAGAACATCTAATTCAGATTAAACATTCTAACCACCATTCAGCAAAATGTTGTAAAACCTGGGGGTGGTGGTGTTGCTGACAGTATAAAGGTACAGTCTCATGGAAGTGACATGCTATGGCCCAGTCTTAAATCATAAAGATCATACCACACAGCTGAATAAACAATCAATGGATATCTCTACCCTGCAGGTACTGGTTGAAGAAGTATTACCATTTCAACCTCCCACAAAATCTGTGAAAATTTTATGGTTTTAAAGTGAAAAGGAGTAGATTTAGATTAGACATTAGGAAAATGAGAGGGGTGAGACACTGGCGCAGGTTGCCCAGAAAAACTGTGGCTGCCTCATCCCTGGCAGTGTTCAAGGCCAGGCTGGACAGAGATTGGAGCAACCTATTCTAGTGGAAGGTGTCCCTGCCCATAACAGGGGGGTTGGAACCATTCTGTGCTTCTATAATTTTCCAGTATATCTCTTTGATTCCCTTAGGAGTAGAAATATTTCATAGTTTAGGCTATGTTGTGTGGGAGTGAATTTCCTGTGCTTGGTACAGAACAATGGGGTACTAGGTATTATATCTGCCTTTTAAATGGGTACATATTCCACAAACAACACACATTTCCTAGTCTATTGTTAATGCTTAAGGGGTTGGTTGTTGTTTTCTTTAACCCTATATGCAAAATCCAAGAGATTTTGTTAGTCAAAGCTGTATCAAACATAATTTTGCATTAAATGAAATGTCAGATCCCTTCTTATGTCCACTGTTGCTGTTTTCTTCAGTCCAGCATGGCAATAGTAGAGGATATGGCCAGGACATATATGCAGACAGGCTAAGACTGAACAATAATAACTACAAACTGCATTGAATGGGATTCATCTTATACTGAGGGCTAACATGAGACTTAAGCACAAGTCTTTCTAAAAGTGGAAGACAGAAATGGGATTTCTGATATCTGAAATGATCTACATGATACCCCTGTAGTAACCCTCTCAACAGAGGTGAATTTTATGCACAGTGAATCTTATGAAGCAAAAATCATGCCACAGTATTGATGTAAATGTGCATCTAAAACATATTTGTGCCATAATTAGCAGCATTGAAGCAGGCAAGATATGTGATACTGAAGCCTTTGCTGTTAAGCTTAACATGAGCAAGAATTTTTCTAAGCATGAATTTAAGAATTTTTCTTTACAGAAATCAAATAAGATACGCGGCTGTGGCAGATTGGGTGTCTCTTACAGGAATGTCCTAATTTCAAAGACTTTCACAGATTCTCATATGAAATTGCTGAGGATGGTAAATCAAGCATTTCGGTATAGAGAGAAACCCAGGATTTTCTGTGCTGGAGTAGAACAATGAGTCATTTAATTTGTTATCCTTCCTCCAGCACTGGCTAGCACCAAACACTGTAAAAAAAATCTCTTCAGAGCATGTGTGCTGACAAAGTTCTGCTCTATTTTTACTGAGAAATATAAAATTTCTAAATGATATATAGATCCAGCTTCCTTAGAGAAATGAAAACTGCTTCTTTAAAAGTAATCACTTCATGAGCTTTTCAGTATAATCAGTTTGCCAAAAAATGTAAGTGATTTGCAGTGGAATGTTGCATTATCGGAACTCCATACTGATCTTGAACGCATCCATAATAGTGTCACTGGTATGTCATGACTTTAAATACCAGATATGTGCTGATGAATATAGCATAACTACCATTTACTTGATTATTATTAAACAGCATGATCTAGACCAGTGAATTCAATAACAATAAAACAGGATCCTCTTTGAAAGGACCAGTATTCTTCTTGGTTAAATCTGTCAGGTTTTAGGGATATGACTTGGTTTGTTTTTCTTTGTGGGTTTGGTGGTTTTCAATAACCTTGAGCTTTTGCATAATGAGGTTGACCTAAATCATTTTTATTTTATGATTCTTTCAGATGCCCTTAATGCGACTAGTTTGCCTGAAACTGTAATAAAAACTCTAAGAGAACAAAGTCTGTTGAAACAATCAAGTACTCTGCTGGAAAATTCAATTTAATTTAAAACGTTGATTTCCTCCTTATTTAATCTCTCATTGCTAGGGGTTTACAATTGATTCTATGACTTTGGGATAACCAATTTTAGTTAACTCAGGTGCTTGAGCTATCATTTAGGAGAAACAGTGCCAAAACTCCTTTCCTTTGCTTACATCTTGCTGAGTTGCACAAGCAGATCTAATCTTTCATTGTGGACAAAAGTGTAAAATAAAGATTCCTTCTTCAAATGAATAAAGTGGTGGTGTCTTAGTCTGAGTCCTGGAGAGCCACATAATGGTCAAGGATTACATAAAATAATGAGTGCTTATGCAAATACAACTAGCTAAAATCAATTGGCTTCAGGAGTCCTTAATTCTTCTTTGAGGTGTGTTCACTGTGTAGTGATAATAATAGTTGGCTTTTCATACTTATATCTACTGCAAAAAAAAAAAAAAAAGGAAGATATAGCCATCATTCATCTCTATATATACTACCCATGGCAGGGTGGTTGGAACTAGATGATCTTGAGGTCCTTTCCAGCCCTAACTATTCTATGATTTTATTTGCCAAAGGCATACCATAATGGAATAAACAAGGATGACAAGTTGAGACATCTGTGTCATAAAGCAATGGCTATTGTGAATATATTAATAATAGGATAAGTACAATATCTTCTTTAAAGGAAAGACTTTGTGGCACCTTCCCCCTTCATGTAAGCTTAAAACAGATATATTTGCTATTAAAAACTTTGGTTTTAATAGCAACCAATTGCATTGAAAAAAAATACAGCAATAAATGTTGGCACAAATAGACCAGGAAAGACTTCTCATGGTAATGATCAAAGCTTGCTGCTTTTCTCCCAGTAACTCTTATTAAAATTAATATTATTTACCCTTCACATGACACAAAATCCATGTTTTTTATAAGAAGGGAATTGTATGTGGTGATAGCTAGATACCACGATGACAGGCACACCAGGGAAGAACCAGCCCTCTTCTGCCTGATTCCTAGTTGTAGCAGTAGTCATAGAAACACAGCACCAAGAGGCATGTGGAATCCATTCTACACTCATTGGCAATCACAGTATTCAGAGTAGTCAATCCCATTCATCAAATTCCATTTTAAAAGTGGCTTCATCTAATGAAGTCAATTAGGAGCAGAAATGGATGGACAGATTACATAGATAACTGCATGCTAACGTTTTCTGGTTTTAGTCTCTTCAATACAAAGATTTTTATATATATATTTTTTTTTTTTTTTTTGACTGGGATCCCAAGCGTGCCTCTGCTTCCTCCTTGGCTAGAGTTCCTTTGTATAGAAAGAGCAGACTGGTAATAAAATTAAATTCTGAAGTTCTCTGGGGGTCTGATCATAAGAATGCATGCTTTAGAGGAAAGCAGTCCCTGTGACATCTTTGCAGGCTAACAAATAGATTAATTTGTCATTAAGTGATTTTTCTCTTTTGTTTTAGTAACAGCAATCATCAGTTGCATTCCAGGAGTATAACAGACATTAAGAAAATTGTTTCCTTTTGTACCTGTAATTGTGCTTCATTAATGGACAATAAACAGTCTTTTTTATTTTCTCTATTTTCTGTATGAATATCAGTGACACAGAAAATTACATGGGAAAAAGCGTTGAGTTGATTTAAAGAGGATTTATGTTTAATGCTTACAGATTTTCATGGCTGATGTAAAGCAAGTTTATCTTCTTCCTAATGGTAAGTCAGACTCTCACCAAGGGATTTCACGGCTTTTGTTAGTCCTAGGGCCAAAAAGAGCACATTACTCCAAGAGTTTCAGAGCTTGACCTGACATTTGCTTTGCAGATTTCTTGTAGGCTAGCATGCTTTTTGTGGAGTGCTTTTGAGGTGCTATCCAATTTGTCTTTCAGGGAAACTGGCCATTTCAGAGTTTCTTCAAGATATTGCCAGCAGGCTTGGGAAAGCTTTGTCACCTCCAGTTTTAGGATGCAGGATTCGATCCCACAGGAAGAAACAGAAAATTACACTAGAACGGCAACATATTAACATTATAGGTTTCAGGCAGGAGGTTTTATTTAGCCATTTGTCAGAAATCTATTATGTGCTCATGTCAACATTTTCATCACTGGATGTCAAAGTTAGGGAGATTTTAAATTCCAAATGAGTAATTTTCCTTTCAAAATTAATTCATTTGCAGTTACAAGGGCCACAGGCTATTTCTGTAAGTCTCTGCCCAGAAATAGGAATCTGATTTTAGTGTGGTAGATAATATAGTTCAGGGGAGGTAGAACCACTCAACACTCCGGAAAATCAGTTTGGAGATGATCCTAAAATAGTTTTTGCAACTGCTGTGTTAAGGACTAATTCCAGAGCGCACATAGTTTTGGAGGACTAGATCTAACAGTTCTTCAAAGGGGGGAAAAAGCTCAACTAATTAATCCTCTTAATATGAAATGTCCAACAATGAGAATACGTTTCTTTTATAACTCTCTTTCCAGCTTTACCTAGTTAGTATTTTATTTTCTCTTGTTCAGCATTTTTTTTCCTTCAAGCCATTACACTTAGTCACAGTATTTTGGGTCTTAGGTGACTTTGAAAATCTGAGCTGCTTATAATAACCAATTCTGAGCTTAAGAACGATTTTTGGTCACAACATTGCCTATGAGAGTAATTTTTTTGACACAGTGGCACTCTGTTGCAAGCTCTGCATTTTTATGCTCTTTAGGAAAATAGTGGGAAATTGTTTTACTCAAGCAAACACAAAGAAAATATTTCTAAGCAATTTTTTAATATACAGCCTATCAGTGAATAGTTGTCAGAATGACTTCTTGCCAATCTGTGTGAGGCCACTCTTAAATGTATTCTGTGGTCTCAGCCTATCACATGAAGGAAAGTACTCAAACTGTAAAAATAATGCCAAGAGAAAGGAAAAAAAAACCAACTGAATACATGGAACACTTCTCACTTAGGCAGGAGACAGAACACACTGGAGATAAGTTTAGACTTCTCTGAAGTGCAGGCAGCAGGGTAATCTCATGACCCATTAAATGTGAATACATTCATAAAGCAAATACTTATCCCAATATTTTAAAACATTTTCTAAATCAATGTTTTTATAGCCACTGGCAGTCAAAGTAAAACTTTTGTGTATTAAGTAGAGGAGCACATTAGCAAAGAGTCAGCCCTGGAATTCCCTAATGCTGAAAATAACGAAAACACGTATGTTCTTTTTATTAATTTCTTTCATTTATTTATTTCTGTCTATTCTTCTTATTTCAAAATATAATGCACTTCTGCCTGAGAAGACGTAATCTTAAAACAGCAGGGTGTAAGTACATGTGTGGAACACAAGGTATGTGTAATAGTCCTTTCTCCTGGACACTTCTCTATGCATATTCTACATGATGCATTTCTGCCAGTTGCAGACACTGGTCTTTTCATAGCAGTAATAAATATTTTCAATCCTGTATTTGGCTTTTTCAATCCTGTATTTGGCTATTATTCACCAGCACAGTAAGTGTTTTACAGATTCCTCAGTACAGTAGATAAGTAGCTGGTGTCTCACTAAACCATTTCTATTGTGCCACAAAAAACCTCAGAAATGAAGGTACATCAAGCTCAAAAATCACCTCTGGCTTTGTTTGCTTACACCCTCTCCCAAAACAGCCCAAAAATTTGTATTGCATCTCATGCCACAATCTTAATATTACAGAAGTGAATTTGTTAACATTATTCATCATCTTTTTTGTGAGATAAAACAATCAGCAAGCTTCTGTTAATCCAGTTTATTTGCAAGAGGTATTTCCCAAGCAAGGAGAAATTACAGCAATTGTTCATCACTGATTTTGTTAAAAGATGTGTGCTCATTTATATTACCTTTTAAACAAGGCACTGCATTATACAGTAGGCATACAACTAAACTTGTGATCCTTCTTAATGTCCTCATTTTGGACTGTATAATCATATTTTCCAAAAAGCCATGACTAATAACCTGGAGACAAAGTTCTTTGTGAATTCTGAAGAACCAAGAAGCTGAGCTTTGGAACCACTCTTGAATATTATAAATCTTGACCTATGTCAGAACCTGAATAAATGGGAAGTGAATTATTGAGGTAACTAGCTCAGCAAGATTTTAAAAAAAGTGCTTCTGCACTTAGAGTAGGTAGGATAAAATTAAAAGGGCTATTAGTCCACATGCTTCAAGGCATAAGCAGATCACCAGCTTGAGTCAGGAAGAAATGCTCTTTCATGGAAATTATTTTTATCTATAATGCAGTTACATACATTATAAGCTTAAGCTCCTGATGAATCAATCATTGACCACTACTGAGAGACCGCAAACTAGCATAAACTAACTGATATAGTTTTGAAATGGAAATTTCAAAGTACATAGACTTGAAGAGTAAGCAACCAGCTTTTAAAGAAAACTTTAAGGCAGGAAACTGAAAGCATTTTATAAGGAATATTAGTTTCAATATCTTCATTTTACAGATTAGAAAATGAGACCAAGAAAAGGGAAGCAACTTAACTAAAGTCACAAGTCAAGAATGGTCAAAGCCAAGTGTATCTTGCAGTACCCTCAGTCTTCCACTAGTGCTCATCCTGATGGGCCTGAACCTGTTGCTTGGTCAGTTCAGTTCCATTTTTTTTTCACAAGATTGTCTTCATGCAAGTCCTCCATGAATCTTGAATTAAACATTGGAAGCATTCCAAGTCATTTTCACTGAACTGTCTTCAGGTAATTCAATTGGCGTCATGTTTGTCTGGATTAGCCACTCTCCTGGGTTCATCTGCAGCAGTTACTTTTCTCCTTCTTAGTAGCTGGTGCAGTGCTGCTTTTCGCTTTTAGTTTGAGAACAACATTGATAACTCACCCATGTTGTCAGTTGTTCCTAAGTAATGCTTACCCCGATCAAGGACGTTTCAGTCTCTCATGCTCTGCCAGTGAGGGGCACAAGAAGCTAGGATGAAGCAGAATTTGTTGTTTTCTCTGCAGTGCAGTCAGCCCAGCAATAGTTGTTTATTGTTTTTCTTTCCAGCTAGATCTGTCTTCTTCATGTCATCATTAGTCATACATTTTGCTGGGGACAAGTATTGGCATATCCAAATTTTGATAGTTCCATGTATAATCCTCTCCTGTTGATACTAACATTAAAATTCCTGTTGTTTTCTGGAAAGTGAGATTACAGTATGCAGCATGGGCAAGACCATCCTCCAGAGCTGGAACAGCATATTGAAACCATGGCTTTTGAAGTCCTTATGTCATTCTCAGAGTGGTAGGTTACATTTTCAATGCCAGTTTCTTGGTGCTTTTGCTGATGTTACATCTAATAAGAATCCAAAGAAAAACAAGATCATGCATCTGATCTAGGCTCTAAACAAATCTGTTAACTGCCAGTACAAATTCCATATAGAACCTGGTCTCTTAGAAGGCCATGAAGGAACTCATGTACACCATGAAGAATCTCATGTGCAAAGTACTTCCTGTGGCAGCAATTAAGAAAGTTGGCTGGTCTTATGGCTGAGCACTGTAGAGACTGGCTTGAGTATAGAGCTGCTGTGTAGGTAACCTCCTTTGTATTTTGAATATAATTATATTCTCATTTGTCTTTGCTCTTGATACAGTCCTAAATACTTCATGTGTCCTCCTGACCCCAAAGTGACACATTGTCATACGATTAATATCTTTCTTTTCAGCTGTCCAAAGGAAAAAACCCAAATAAACAAACAAAACAAACGGGGGGGGGGGGGGGCCACGCCAAA